>JAGXJF010000003.1:0-73668 GCA_019208055.1 Stipa capillata | reverse complement strand
TTCCTAGTAATTCCCCGAGGATTACATCAAGAAATTTGCATACCACTGGAATATCAGAAACAGAATGTGTCTGATTGAGTTTGAGAACATAGAGATGACCATGCATCAGTCTAGGTGTGATTTCCAATTGCTCTCCATTATCACCAGATAGGATGAGAGACTTTTGGGCACAATTGTTTATAGCGTGATCTTTGGATAACCAATTCATACCTATAATAAGGTAAATCTCTGACTATTGCAGTAGTCAAGAATAATTTCCATTGATATTTATGGTAACACCCTTGCATTCATGCTCGATCCTCATCTCCGAGCCGGATGTTTGTATAACATGAGGGGTATGCATTGGAGTAGATGGAATGCCATGTTGAAATGCAAAATTGTTGGATATAAAGGAATGTGAAGCTCCTGAGTTGAAGAACACAGTAGCAGGGTGTGAGTTGACAGAAAACGTACCTGAGACCACATCAAGGGCATCTTCTGCCTCTTCTGCTGATATATGGTGAACCCTGGCACGGCAGGCTCCTTGAGATTTGGGGGCTTGCCTCTAGGCAACAAGAGCATTCCTGGATGATCCTTGCCTTCTGTTATGGCGCAGGTTGTAGTTATTGGCATAGTGTCCCTTTTTGCCGCATTAGAAACAAATCTCTTCTGTGATATTGGGAGGAGGACGAGATGTCTGTCCACTAGTTTGGTGTGGCACAAAGTTTTGGGTCTACGAACAAAGGACAAAGTTCTGCACTAGTGGATGAGGAGTAAAACTTGGTGGGCGAGGAGGTTGTGAAGCCTGAAACTACAGAAGAGAATACTACCAAATGCGATGCTTCTGGGCAGTATAGTTTCAAGGTCTGGAGTTCTCCCTCTCGCGCCTGTGAAACTTCTCCATATTAGAAATTTTCTCTTCCATCACCAAAGCCTTATTCACTAACTCTTCATAGTCTTGACAAGTATAAAGAGCGAGTTCTTTTTGAAGTTCTCTATTCAATCCTCGCATAAACTTCCCACGATGACTACTTCAGTGGGCATCTCCTCCATGGCATGCCGAGCGAGACGATGAAATTATGCATGTATTCAGAAACAGAGCTCCTTCCTTGGGTGAGATCAAGAATTCCTGCTTCTTAATTTCCATAAGACCATTAGGGCTATGAGCACGATGGAAAGCAGCACAAAACTCATCCCAAATCACCTGGTGCCCTTCTTTTTGCATAGCCAAATGATTCTCCCACCAAGAAGCAGCAGCACCATCTAGCCCATGGGTGTCTTCAAATAGGGAAAGCGGCAAGAAAGGAGGGGTGCAGTGGAACTAGGTTGCGGCCCAGTAGTAGCACCTTATAGGCATGCATGTAGTGATAGAAAGGCTAGGGTTTTCATTTCTTCAGATTTTAACAAGCATATATTACAAGATTACAAAATGGGATGTTACACCAATGACTTGTGTGTACCCTTAGGCTACAAGTCTCACCTTGTTTCTCACAACTTGTCCATCTTCGTCCTGTTTGTTGCGAAAGACCCATTTGGTGCCAATCACATTTTGACTTTGTCTTTCCACAAGCATCCAAACTTGATTGTGCTCAAAATTGTTGAGCTCCTCATGCAATTATCCAATTGGAATCATCAAGAGCATATTTGACCTTGGTAGGTTCCAAAGAAGAAACGAAAGAATAATACTCACAAAAATTTTCCACACGAGATCGAGTTTAAGTTTCTTTACGCATATCGCTAAGTATTTGGTTGGCAGGATAATCTTGTTGCAAGCTTCTATTGAATCTTGGATGATCTAGAATTTGGACATCATTGTCTTGAGGTGCCTCTGAACTTTGGTCATCATCTTGTGTTGTGGTCGAAGGCTCCACTTGGATGGATGATGAACTCTCCTTCACCTCGGTTGGCGAGATATCTCCAAGAGACATGTTCTTGACATAGTTTGCCAATTCATCTTCACCTATTTCAATGGGAAATTGTTTTCTCTTGAGAGCCGTTAGTCTCTTCAAATTGTACGTCACATGTTTCTTCAATTAGATGTGATGTATTATTGAAGACTAGATATGGGTGTGCATTTGACGCATAACCAAGAGAAAGTCCCTCATCACATTTGGGAACAAATTTAGAAAGTTTTTTCTTTTTGTCAAGGATATAGCATTTGCTCCCGATGACGCAGAAGTAGGAGAAATTGGGCTTGTTCCTAGTTAGTAGCCCATATGGCGTCTTCTTCAATAGCCGGTGAAGATACAAGGGATTTATGGCGTGCCATGCAGTGTTGACGATAGGGGGTCTTGTATTCATCAAGCATCATCCTCACGATCTCGATAGCATGCGGTCCTTCCTCTCCACAAACCCATTTTTTTGAGGTATATAGCTAGAGGAGAACTCGTGCTTGACGCCTTCTTCATCAAGAAACTCCTCGATATCGGTGTTCTTGATTTTAGTTTTGTTGTCGCTTCTCACGTTCTTGATTTTCAATTTGAACTCATTTTGGGCTCTTCTTGCGAACTTCTTGAAGATATTGTGCATTTCCCCTTATCATGCAAGAAAAAATACCCAAGTGTAGTGAGAGAAGTCATCGACAATTACAAATCTATGGGAGTTACCTCTTGTGCTCAAATAGGTGACGAGACCGAATAAATCCATATGAAATAGCTCAAGTGGCTTGGTTGTCGTCATGATGTTCTTCATTGGATGTGGACTCTGACTTGTTTTCCTTCTTGACATGGGCTACACAAGCAGCCCTTGTCGAAGGTCACGTCCTTAATGCCGATGATGTGCTCTCCCTTGAGCAATTTGTTAAGATTCTGCGTCCTGATGTGAGCCAATCTTCGAGGCCAAAGCCAACCTAAAGACGATGTGGCCAACAAACGTTTTTGTATGTAAGAATCATTACATGAAAATCAACCAATCATTACCTTTCCGGAAGCCCCTAAAGACTAAAGAGCTGTCATTACTATACTCTTAGTAACTAGAACTCCATTCTTAGAAAACGGACAACAAATTGTAGTTCAAGGATTTAACTAGTACATTGGAAATGGAGAGATCATATGAGATTGCAATTTTACGTAATCCCAATGCCTTTCCTTTTTCAATATCGCCAAATGTGATGTTATCATGTGGAGATCCATGGCTCCTTCGGTCATGTGATTGGTGCATCCGCTATCTAACACCCAAGATTTTCCTCCGGAGATGTAGTCCTAAAAAACAATTAGGTTTGTTTACGTACCCATACCTTATTGGATACTTGGGTGTTAGACACAAGAGACTTGGGCACCCAATTAGCACTTCTCCTAACATGATCACCATTCCTAGAACAACATATTTGGCGAAGGTTTTACCATCCTTGCCCCTTCTTTGACCACATATAGAGCATCAAAAGTACCAACAAGGTTAGAGCAGCCCCTTTTAGCCGCATGACCCTCAAACATGGAGGCTTGGTATTGCTTCCCTTTTGCTTGCACGAATTTTTTCTTGGGTATTGTCGAGGGGTCCATGCCTTCCCATTGTCATTGAATCTTGGGGTAAATCAAGACCTTCATGGTTGAAGTTCTCCTATTGGTGGCTCATCAAGATCTCCTTAAGAGTCTTACTACCCTTGTAGCACTTGAGCAAGCCATGTTGGAGTTGAGCCTTCAACCTAACATGCTCACTCAAGATGGTTGCGTCACAAGATATGGGTTAAAGGTAGATGCAACAGTATCAAGAGCAAGTGTGGGTGTGTCCTTAGATGAATCAATGCATTTTGGACATGGCATATCTACACCCACATGAGACAAGTTCGATTGCTTGTCAATGAGATCAAGACTCTTAGCCTTGATAATGTCATGATTGATCTTAAGTCACATAATCATCTTTACTCTTGATAGTCTCAAGATTAAGACTCTCATAAGATGTCTTAATCTCTTCAAACTACCTCTCAAGCCTACGTTGGTTGACCTTAACCTCTTTGTACTTGTGGGTTAAGGACTCATTCTTCTTCTCATTGATGAGCAAGTCCTCTTGCCTCTCAAGAATAGCAACAAGAGAATCATAGCTAGGCAACTCCAAATCATTAATATCATCATCAAGAAATTCATATTTGGCAGTTTTAGGTCTCTCGTATTTGCTTGAGTGGTCAAAGAGGGACTTGGCGGGTCTTATATTAGCCATGGTGAGACTGGCAATTCCATCTTCAACGGATTTGGACTTTGAGCTTGTATCATCGGGGTCCCCCTCTTCATGAATGTGGGCTTGAAGTCACTTCTTTCACGAACAAGCATCACCCAGTACTCATACTTGAGTCTAAGTGCTCGAATCATCTTCTTGACGATGAAGTGATCATTGACCTTCGTGCTCCTGAGGCCCTTGAGCCTTATACTTGTTTTTCTTGATGTATTTGTCCTTCCCATGATGTTCCTTCTTGTGCTCCTTGTGCTTTTCATTCTTCTTGTCCTTCTTCTTGGACAATTTGTGATGAAGTGGCCTGTCTTGCCCCTCTTGAAGCACACTTTTGGTTAGACATTTCTTGATGAACTTGTTGCTCTTCTCCTTGCTGAAGAACTTGTTGGCATCGCCCTTCTTGAACATCTGGGAGAATCTTCACACTAAAAAGGAGATTGCCTCATCATCAAGTTCTTCTTTGTCATCATCGATTGAGTCCTCCTCAACGACGTGCTTGGCCTTCAAAGCAATGTTCGTATTGTTGCTTGACTTTGAGGCTGTAAGCTCCTCCTCTTCTTGGGTTGCTATTTCATGGACAATGATCCTCCCGACCACCTCGGTGGGAGTCAAGGGCTTGAAGTCACTTCTTTCACGAATGAGCATCACCAAGTACTCATACTTGGGTGTGAGCGCTCGAATCATCTTCTTGACGACGAAGTGATCATTGACCTTCATGCTCCTGAGGCCCTTGAGCTCATTCACAATGTGATGGAGACATGTGAACATTTCATTCACACCTTCATTCTCTTCCATTGTGAAGAGATCAAACTTGCGTGTAAGGACATCAAGCATGAATTCCTTGACAGATGAAATCCCCTCATTTATCTCCATGAGTGTGTCCCATATGGCCTTGGCGTTCTCAAGAGTGCTCACCCGATTGAACTCATCTAGACTCAAGGCGTTGAAGATAGCATTGGTTTCTTGGGTGTTGAGATGGATGTTCTTGTAGTCATTCTCGTTCGGCTCATCCTCATTGAGAACTACAAAACTATGAACAATAATTTGTCATATCCGTGGACTAATGGCCATTAGATGCATCTTGATTTTATGTTTCCAACTAGATAGTTAGTACCATCAAAATATGGACCCTTCTCCATAGGCATCCTCTCACTAGAGGAATTCTATCTCTCTAGATGGTGAAACTTAAGAAAAATGAGAACCTTGCTCTGATGCAAATTGAAAGGACAAAGGCTATCAATTAGAGTAGGGTTGAATAGGAGATTACTGAAAACTATGACCAAATCAAACCTAGGCATACTAGTAGGCAAGATGTGTAGGAAATACAAGTATGTAGGAAGGAAAAGTAGCACAAGCACAAGGGAGACAAGAATTTGTTATCGAAATTCGAGCTTTTAGTGAGGCTCTACATCCCTGTTGGGAAGCTTGATACAATGACCGAAGCCAGCACCGAAACGTGTTCTTCCCTCAAGAGGCGTGCTAATGCGAAGCCGAACTTCTCTTGTGGAAGCTCTTCACCTTGCGCTAGGCGAGCTCCAACCCTCACAAACTTGATGGGGCACTTCACACTTCTTCATGAAGGCTCCCAACGACTCTTAACCGTCTAGGAGATACCAAATCTCCAAGAGTAATAAACTTTGAGCAACACTGCTTGGAGATGACCTCTTACTTCATGCTCAATCTAGAGCTCAACCTCTCTCTCTAAGAATTCCACATAAGGATTAGATCTTTGGCTTCTAGAATTAGGGCCTGAGGTTTAGGAGAGCAAGGAATGAAGGATTCAGAGAGTTATCGATGCAAAGAGGCTTAGGGGTGTATATAGCCATCCCCTCAAAAACTAGTCTTTATGCAAAATGCGGAAAACTTTGAATCTAGAGGTTCCAACATTTTGAAACCAATGGCTATTTTTCTATCCAGAGACAGATCTCAGAAGCTTTGGGATTGATCTTGGAGGTTCTGAATTTTGCTGAAAATGTGTCTAGAAGGGTATCTAAGGCCTCTTTGGATTTGTAAATTGATTCCTATTTGAGCATTTGGCAAGGTAGTCTCACCAGTTACTTAATCACAATCATCCTTAATAGTACGGCTTGTCCTAAACTCAATATGATTCAATAAATCACCAAAAGAGCTAGAAAAGTATCCTTAATATTTTATTTCTTCAAGTCTTCCTTCCATAGGAACTTTTAGGGGTCAGCAAAGCTGGCTAAAGCACTCCTTCATGGAAGTAATAACCTAATCACACTTGATGCACAAATTAGTTATTTAATAATTTTTTCGTTAATCACCAAACTCATTTAGGGGACCTAGATGCACTTTCATAGTGGCTCACTATCGGTGGGTGGGCTAGGTCGTCAAAGCAGTGGTTTGCAAGGTCACGATGGAGGTCGGTGAGGTCGTCGACGCGGTCATTGGTGAGATCGTTGGCGTGACTATCCGTGAGGTCGTGGGCGCAGCTGCGAGTGGTGGCTCAAGTGGTGGCGAGGGCTCGGGCGCGCTCCTGCTACTCCTCAGCGGTAGCGGCTATGGACAGTGGTGGGCGCAGGTGGCTGCGAACGAGGTCGGTGGTGGCAACGGTGCAGCCAAGATTTGGGGGGTGGCCAGCAGGAGACAAATCAACACTTAGCAAACTTTGGGCATGGACGGCAGGGAACTAGGCTTAGGATATTATCTCAGTTGGTTCTAAGCATAGAACCGACTGGGATACTATACCTCAGTCGATTGCACACACAAAACCAACTGGGATACTCTAGTACTCAAGTTTTAGGAACTGACTAGGATATCTAGTATTCTAGTCAGTTTCTTCGTGGAACGACTAGGATAATTTTTATTTGGTTTTCCCATGGCAGAAGGTTTAGTTCAATTTGCATAATTTCTTAAAACATTAGTATAATACTTAAGTAATTTTAAAATTTATATAAATTAGTAGAAATCATATAAAATTCGTAATACTATATATAAATTAGTAGAAATCGTATAAAATCTTGTAGACTCATAAAATATTATTTAAAATTGAAAGAAAAATTCATAGAAATTATAGAAAATTCATAGAACTTAGTAGAAATTCATGGTATTACATAATATATTACAAAACACACTTCATTCGTCATCCACCACACACTTGCTTTGTCGTTTCTTTACAAAATTTGATCATTGTGTGTGTAAGGAGCAGGCTCTAGGGCACTACTTCATCCTCAATTCTTGTTCAGTCTCTAGGAGGAAACTCGTCAATTTTATTTTATTCGTCCTTATCCACTAGATTATCAACTTCGAGAATACTTCTTTTTCCATGCATAACTATGTTATTCACAAGTCAATAATATAGAAGACTTGATGAACTAGTTGAGCAAGACGAATGGTTCATTTTTGTAGGCGACACGTCCGAGGTTCATGATAGTATAGCATTTGTCATCTGTTATCACCTGCTTCTTATGGACCCAACAACACCGAAACAAGGGGATTCTGAAATCCATGTAGTCCAGCTCCCAAATCTCATCTATGTACCCATACTATCTTGCCATCTGTTTCGAGAGTATCTATGCAGACACTATTGCTCTATACCATTATTTTCATATCTTGATCTTTCATATAAAAAGTGGACCCATTGATGGTGTACCCTTTTCATACAATGACTGACCATATTGAGCCTCTTGATAAACATGTCAGTGTATCACTTGAACCGGAAATTGTGTTGTTTCATGATCCAATCATCTAACCGTGTCAGATGCTGTTGTTGTAGAATGTCCATATGTTCATCCATATATTGAGTCAGTCAAACATTGGGTGAAAAAATATTTCTAATTGCAATTGGGAGCATCTGTGTCATAAACACACGACAATTATGAGACTTTATTCTAATTAATTTCAAATCTTCTATTAAACAAGGTTCTTAATATTGGGGGAGTAGCCAAATGGAACTTCAATACCATGCAAGCACTCACATAATTCAGTTCTCTCTAGTTTGAACAGAGTGTAACATGTTGTAGGAGAGAACGTCTTTCCGTTGATGGTTTTCTATGATGCTAAGTCTAATCTAATTCTCATATCTACCATTGTCAAGCTGTGCATTGAGATCGTCTTTTGTTTTGTGGAGCATGTTCAATAAGAGACCAATTATGCTGTCCCACACATTCTTCTTTACATGCATCACATTGATACAGTGACGAACCTATAGGTGTTTCTAGTGAGGCAACTCCCAGAATATGGATCTCTTCTTCCAGATGCTCTTTTCAACCGGCTTTTTCTTTTCTCTACCATGGTATTTAAAATTTTCCTTTCCAAGCATGACTTTCAAGTTCTTAACCTGGTCATAGATATTGGTATCATTTAAATTCTTTAGAGCTGACGATGACATAGCACCCGGGTATCGTCAAGGAGGACAAAGCTAGCCCTCTGGTCATAGGGTGGGCCGGGCCGACTATTTGGAGTCCGACTTCTACACGGGGGTTCATCATCGACTTGGAGTACAAGACAAAAACATATACCTACCCGATATCTCGGGATTCAGTTATAACCGATTAGGAAATCTACTTGTAAACTGATCCGGACTTGTGTAATCCTGCCCCGGTCGCCTATATAAGGCAGGGCAAGGATCCCCCGATCGGTAAAGGCTTTCATAGAGACGATACACATCCAAACCCAAGCAACCTAGAGAGCTCCTCTCGAGGTCTTGCAGCATACGGTATACGAGCAATACAATCCACCAAACATAGAATGTAGGGTATTACCTCTTCCCGAAGGCCTGAACCTGTCTAAACTCTGTGTCCCATGTGCACCCATCTAGATCTGCTACATGTACGCTGCCCCATATTCATTATTGCCAGATCAAAACACCGACACTTAACGCGCCAGGTAGGGGCAGTGCGCATAGATCCATCTGAACAGGTCTAGATGGGTTTCTCCAACAACAACAGCGATTTTGCTCACGTTTCGGCCCCCTGGGTTCTGTCGCTGATCCAGGACAGTTTTTCCTATTCAGAAAACTGGACTTCATCGCCGACAAGCTCGGCAAACTTCACCTCTGCAACTCGGCTTCCCGGTGGCCGGCAGAGGCTTCATCACCTTCCTCCCTGGGACTCTCTGAGCCAAGGGCTTTGATGGCCATCTCCGAGGATGAGGTTGTGCCAAAGTTGGATCTACTGCTTGGACACGGGTTTTCACCCATCGAGCAGGGATCCCGACTGGTTGGCGCGATCGAGTCCCTCCTACTCGTCCTCGACTACGACTCGGATGACTTCGAGAGTTCAAGAAGTCACCATCCTTCTCAGGAGGTCTTCATAGCTGACCCGGATGCACTGGCCAACATCGGTGACCAGACGATTCCCATCGCCGATCAGACCCCCAATCAGCTAGAAGCCACCCGGCTCCTTCTTATTGCCAAGGAGGAGAGGCTGGCCGAGCAGCAGACCGTGCTCACTCGCCAGCACGAGGAAAGATAGCATAACGAGGACATGCAGGGTCGAGGGCGTCAAGTCAACAATGCACTCCGTATGTGCAAGAGGTACGGTGTCCTGATATTTCCGCTCCCTAGTCACAACCTCGTAGCCGCCACGGTGGCGGCACGTGCCATCAATATCCCCGAGGGCACCCTGGGTTACGACGATCTCCGACGGCTCCGTATCCTGATGGAAGAGGCAGCTCTCCAGCAGGCCGAGATATCCAATGTCACGGACCCGGAATCCACATGTGATTAGGGGAACGCGAAGTCGCCAAGGACCGAAAGACTCGTCAGCCCGATGGCACAGTACCTGCGCCGTACGCACCAAGGCGGAACGATCCAACGCCCGCCACGGGCGGGCCGGCCGGAAGCGACCAATTTTCCCCAAACCACATATAAATCCCAGATACCGGTGAAGAGGTAAGACCGCGTGATAAGGCTGCGCTCCGCGATAGTCATAGGAGGACTAGAGCCCGGATATGCATCCCCTCAACCTAACCTAGCCCCGAGGTGCGACTCTGGGCGGATCCAGCTCTGCTCTGCCGTCAGCGCGAGGTGTGACGGTCGTGGGAGGCTTAGCGAGTACGGGACGAATCCCCTGGATCGACTCAACCAAAGCTACACAGGACTAGTGGTTCGCTCACCTCTGCCATCACGAAACGCAATCCTAGTACGCAATAATACCTCTGCACAGTTGTCCACATACTTCATCACATACACGCATTGTACATGGACAACCGCAAGTAACAACTTGGACTGTCACAGCACAAACTCTACTAGAGAAAGACTTATAGATTACATATATATATATACATAGCGACTCGGAAGTCGGTCACCATATACATTATTACAAACAGCAGCGGAAAGAAACGGAAAATGCCCGAGATGGTGGGGAACCACCTCAAACAACCCACAACATGCCCAAGGAGGTCGAAGCCGAAAGAGGTAAACCAGAGCAGCGAACGTCAACTTCAAATGCTCCAAGAACCTGCCTAGGGTAAACCTAGGTGAGTACAACCACCGTACTCACAAGACATTGCTTATCAATTAATTAAAACATGGTATCAATCATGTTTGACAAGTGGTGGAAGTTCACAATTTATATCAAGTTCAAGTTGCATACAAGAGATAAAATGAACGTAAACTACACAATTAAATTTCAGATTCAACGGGCATTAGCAACAAATTAATAACAACAGGAAAACATCTTAACCAGGGTATAACAATAGGGTCATATCTACGCATAGATTGGAACAACCGCAGGGAAATAATAGCAAACTTACAAGCACACACACACAAACACAGTAACATGAATCCACCTCTCAGCGAGGTACTCATCCACCTCTCTCGAGGTACTCATCCACCCCTTACGAGGTACTCATCCACCTCTTACGAGGTACTCATCCACCTCTCAGCGAGGTACTCATCCACCTCTTACGAGGTACTCATCCACCCCTTACGATGTACTCATCCACCTCTTACGAGGTACTCAAATCATACCTAACCGTATTTATCGTGCAAAACCCTCGGCTCTCACAGCTCACTTAACAAGTTCAAGTTGAAAGGGCAACCAAGTTTATTCCCAGCCATAGCTGCTGCATAATACTAAACCTACACATACTAGTACGACATCAAGCACAGGCTAAGTAAGCATTCACGCAAGCACCAAATCAGTCCAATTAAGTATGCCAAACAAGATTAACACACAATGTAATGATTAATCAACAAGCAATGGAGCTTGCCTGGGAGCCGGGGAAGTACGGGGGAGCATGCGGGAGAACTCTAGAATACTCGAAACACCGGTAAGAAGCAAGCGACCTCTAAAAAGGGAAAAACAAGCCTAAGAAGCTAATTTGAAAATGACGAACATGCACGGATGCAACCGACATGGATGCAACTACGGTGGATTAAAAACAAGGTATACCAGTGCATAAGCAGGTTTGTGTTCATTCCCGATGTTGGGTTAGTTTTAGTGGTGACATCTCTTGTGTTGCGGATGAACATCTACATGGATGCATGCATGGAATGATATGCTCTCATACTGAGGTTAGGTGAATTAGGGTACTCGACATTTTTGATTTGGCTGTTAAGCTAGATTCTCTAGTGTTCATGTTTTTGAAGGTTGTTTACATTTGTCTACGAGTTCTACAAGTTTAATCACATTTAGCATTTCCTGTCTTCTTCTCGGTAAAGTATAGCAGATGGAAAATCGATATTAATCATTACTTAACCCAGTTGGTCAAGGTTAATATATTGTTGGGTAGTACGTATATTTCCAAATCTTTAGCAACTAAAATCAAATTGAGCATCGGTTCTTCCAGTTTTATAGACTGGTATAGATATAGTCTTGTGGCGTTAGAGAGGAGACAAAAATCGGGATCTAGTGGCATGCATAGCCCCCAGAATATATGTGCATATGTGTTAGCTATCCAAAACAAGGTTAGAGCCTCCAGGTCAAGATCAGGCATGCCAACCTATACCCAAATACTCATGCATTAGTTCAGATTTAGCCACCACGAATAGGCATCCAACACAACATCAACTTAGAATTAACGTGTATTTAGTTATCCTTAAGTAAGACATTAAGTTGTTTGGACCTTATGCAATTGAAACTCGTAAGGCCAATCTCAGTCACCAAGGTATCAACATCACCGGTCCCTTTGTTGCACAAACCATCACTTATCAAAATCTGCCTTAACGCCAAATAGCGGCTGTAGCTAATGGTATCAATTCCAACTAACTAATGTTAAGTACATAGGCGGGGCGTACATTTGCCGGGTTGTCATGACCATAGATATCAGGAGTTGGTTAATGTATAAGTTAAATTGAATCCACGTGCAATTGAAATATGGGGCATTAGCTAGATCATACTTACACCATATTAGAATTCATTTATTTTGCCTATCCAGTGGGCTGGTTTGCCGATCAAGGAACGCTGTGACCTTAACCCTCTCCCTGATTGCTAACTCTTAACGGTTGGTATGAGATGGGTCTAAACACTTAGTTCACTAAACCGAGTATTCGGGCATTATTGTATCCAGTAAACATCACTGATTCATATTAACACGGGTTATCCGAAGTATCTAAGCATATTGGTTACGGTCGACGTTTTACCAATACCTCAATTGATTAACCAAACCTTACTTGATAATTTCAGAAAAACAGTACATCTAGCATACACCTAATTGCTTAGTACTGCATTGACCGAACACAATAGTCCCTGTTGCTTCGATTGATCTCCATCATTAATAATTTAGTGAGCTAATTGAGATTTAACCTAGCATGTCCAGATGCGGGTAAATTAAGAAACTAATCTTTACATGGTTGGAATTGTTGATTACTAAGGTATATCTCGTGACCTCGGTAATTAGTAATATTAAACATGTTCAATCTGGATTGGTAAATTCTTTAGCTTTTAGCATGGTCTTCTAGTACCAAGTACCAGAACACAATCGAGCCACCCATGACCATGATTCACCACGCATCGAGACAATTAGCCCAATTGACAGAATCATATCGGCAACAACTAATTTTATTACATTTCACAAACAACCTTAAACCAATCCACCTGGACCAAGCGTGTCAAGAACTGGCCCTAGAACAAGGGAAAAAGGGATAGAGGAGGGAAAATGGCCAGGGATGAGCCTCACCAGCTCGGCGACGACGCAAGGTGCTGCTCCAGTGTTGGTTCGCGGCAGCTCGCGCTGGGGAGGAGGTGTGGAGGAGCTGAGGTCGGGCGGCGGTTGAGGAAGGTCGACTTGGCTCGTATCCGGGGCGGCGGAGCGGGGTCTACAGACAGTGACAGCGGTTTGGGGGAGCGGCAGGACCCGGATGAAGCGGCAGCCACGGTGGCGGGAAGGGGAGTCGGCGGAGGAGCCCGCTGGAGGAGGCACAGAGGAGGGGCCGGCCGAGGGCAGTTGAGGGCGACGGCCGGGCAAGGGGCGGCGGCGCACGGGGGTTGAGGGGAGGAGAGGCGGCCGACCTGGGGCGAGCTCGGCTAGCCCCTAGTGGCGGTGGACATGGCCAGCGGCCCAGAGCAAGAGGAGGCGGGGCCAGCAATCAGCGGTGAGGCGGAGCCCGGGCGGTAATGGGGAGATGGCGGCGCCGGAGAATGGAGGGGGAGCGGCGTTGGGAACGGGGAATGCGGCGCGGCAGTGGATCTGGGAGCAGAGGGGAGCCGGGCTTTGGGAGGCCGGCGTGGGGAAGCTGGTGCAGAGGGCGGCGCGTGGAGGGGAAGGCCCGGATGGGAGCAGCGTGGGGGTGAAGGCGTGGTAGGGAGGTTTTCTTGGGGAGCTGGGGTGGCTTTGCTAGGAGAAGTCGGCCAGGGGAGGTCCGGCCAGAGGAAGAAGATGGGGAAAAAGAGGGCTGCTGCTGAGCTACGTGGAGAATAGGAGCTGCCAGGTGGAGAAAAAGAGCTGCAACGCGGGTGAGGAAAAGAAAAGCAAGAAAAGAGAAAAAGGGTCTGCTGGTGGGACCCACACGACAGCTAGATTGTTATTTTTATCTCTTGTTTTTGCTGTGTTCCTTTTTGAACTGGTTGATAAAAATATATATATATATATATTTATAACCTGGTTGGTAAACTTTTGTCGATTAATAGTGACACCTCAATTTAGCCTCATATTTTAGTATTCCTGTATATAGACCCAAAAATGAATTTTGACTTGTTTCAGTTGTGGCTTTCGAAGGAAAAGATTTGAACAATCCTTTGGTTAAGTATTTAATTGTAGTCCGGAGACTTGAAAATCTTGAGGTTAGTCCTCCGAGGGATTTGGTACTTGCAAGGAATTGGTAAGCTGAGAATTGGGTGAAGCTAGGTGCCGGGTTTCGCTTAAGAGTGTTTTCGGGTCATACGTTAGGGTTTTTAATCAGAGCTAAAATCAGATGACCTAAATGCATGCATGCGAATGAAAGAAATCATTTTTGTTCGTGAAAATTTTCTCTAACCTCGTATTTGAGAATAGGGTCACTACAAGACCTACCCCCCTTAAAAGAATCTCGTCCCGAGATTCCTACGGTAAAAGAAGAGAAGGAGAGGTATTCAACTTGAGGCAAGGCTTTGATGAGGTACCAAGCTGTCGATAGAGAGGAAGCGAAATCACTTATCGACTTTTACACTAGTTCTGGAGAGAGAAAAGCAGACATGATTATCATTCTTAGAAGTGGCTTCTTCTTCGGTGTTACAGCTTTAATAGGCTCTACTCTTGGTTAAGGGGGGGGGCGAAGGTAAAAAGAGCAGAAGCAACGAAGAGGTGTTGCGACGATTGCCGGTCTTGCAAATTCAGAATTCAAGATTGTTGGTTTGAGTGAAAGGAACTAGTATGAACAAATGATCTTGGTTCAGGCGTAGCATTGAGGAGGGAGTGGATATATGATTCCGGAGTAAAAGGTCATGATTACTTCAGATTGGAAGAAGGATAATGAATGGGGGGGGCATTGGTCACAGATCATGGTAATTACCTTCATTATCTTGGGATGGGTTTACTTGCTAGTAAGGTTCGTTAGATGAAAAATGGTTCGGATGTACTACTTTGTACAGATGATAGTTCAGGGTTGTCGGGACCAAGGAATAATCCTGTACCACATGTAGTACCATCAACGGGGAGGTGATCAGGCTCCATATTGATGTTCTGCCATGGGCACGACAGCATTCCAGGATACCGAATGCTTATGCATCAATTCTGAATAATCTATCATGTACAGGTTCACATCCTTGGGGTAAAACAAGATATTATGAGATTGGTCTTGAACTTCCTTCAATCCTTCTAAGGAGGAGGGAGGGAAAGACTAAACCAGCGCTTAGATCCACTTGAATTTAGTTGAGGACCTTCGCTTAGGGCAGGAACTAAGAGATGGAGAACACAAAAGGTTGAGAAAGAATTTTGCGTTGCCATCAATTGGGCACAAGGAAAAGAAGGTTGAGACACGGAGGTTACTTGTATTAGAAGACCTGATACAAGGAATATCTCTTGGGCTTGAGGGAGTAACTTCGGATGGGGCATTACTTTCAGTTGAGGCGTATGGCAATAGGTATTCTTCTAGTTTATGTCATGACATTCTTCGATTATATCAAGAGGATTGAAAACAGGGATAAGATCAATAGTCGAGCCATCGGGATTTCAGGACATTAGCTTAAGCTTAAGAGGTTGATTCCTCAACATAAACATGGGAGAGGAGCAATTATGAATTTCCCTAGGTGAGTCACGGGCAACTAAGGAAGGTCTCCGAGAAGGTTTCCTAGGGGAAGGAAAGAGCATGACCACGACTAGGAGTAGGAATAAGCTAGAGCTTAAACAATTGATTGGTTGATTTCCGACGTCCAGTTACACTGAAATGAACAAGACAAGGATGGTGTACTCAAGATGTTATATGAGGATGGGAGGTGGGAATTGTTGGTTAGCACTCAGTTAACATGATTGTGGAGGTTTAGGAACAAAAGATTACAAGGTGCGAGATTGGGGTTCACAGGCGCATGTTAATGTTTTCGAGATCATCATTCATGGAGAAGATGGTGGAGAGGCAAAATGATTTTGGTGGCTCGGCTGGTGTTTGCTAAGACTAGTTACGAAAGATGAGATATATACGTATTCTATAAAACATTGGTTCTCCACATTTGTTTTTAGGCAAGAGTTGGTGCCGAGATAAAGACATGTACTATCGAAGCAATATTCTCACGGGAATACACGTTTGACGAATTGCACAAGAGCTGGGAGTCAACATGTTTCATATGAATGGCACGCAATACCCTTGCATACGGCTGAAATTGTCAGCACCTTCGAGTGAGACATTTCAACACAATATGCAAGAAAATTGAGCAGCCATAATTTTCATATGAAAAGGTTTAATCCTTTGGCCAACTTTTAGAAGGAGAGACTTAGCTCACAAGGCAAAGAAGCAGTTGGGGAGCTTGCTGAAATTTCTGGACAGCACACACTATACTTGTGCGAGAGTCCGGCAGAAAAGACAAAAAGGCGAAGAGAAACTTGCACCTTGAGGTACAAACTTTGAGGATTGAAATTTGGGAATGTCTCACCAAATTATGGAGAAATTGGTCCATAAACTGGCTCAAGAGGTATAACGGGGAAACAAAAGAGGGCAGGTATATCAATGTCCTCTGAGGAATAAGAATTATTGGTTAGTCGGAAAGTTAATTGGCAAGGTAGAGATCTCTCGACCGTTATGGCCGAAATGAGTTCTTAAATTAGGGTAGATAGCGCTGAAGGTCATAGAGTTTGACATGTCGATAAATGAATGGTGGCAAGAGTTAACATACTTGGGCAAGATCGGAGGGACATAGTTACAAGGGAAAGAACTCAGCTACACCACTCACTAAGAAGGCACAAGAGCGAAAGTCAAAGCTCCAAGAGGCATCTTGCATAGGAAGGCAAGATGGGATAAGAGTTTATAAACATTTTGCAATCGAATGAATTAGGGAAGAAGGAAATTCAGATCTAAGATTGAAAGGGATAAGAAGTAAAATGAGCCGTACTTAGTCTTGTTGAAACTCATTTTTAGTTTTATAAATAATTTTGACAACATCAGATCCTTAACTAACGACCACCGGCAAGGTTTACCTACAGTCAGCTCGGCTCTGATACCAAGCTGTCACGGACCCGGAATCCACATGTGATTAGGGGAACGCGAAGTCGCCAAGGACCGAAAGACTCGTCAGCCCGATGGCACGGTACCTGCGCCGTACGCACCAAGGCGGAACGATCCAACGCCCGCCACGGGCGGGCCGGCCGGAAGCGACCAATTTTCCCCAAACCACATATAAATCCCAGATACCGGTGAAGAGGTAAGACCGCGTGATAAGGCTGCGCTCCGCGATAGTCATAGGAGGACTAGAGCCCGGGATATGCATCCCCTCAACCTAACCTAGCCCCGAGGTGCGACTCTGGGCGGATCCAGCTCTGCTCTGCCGTCAGCGCGCGGTGTGACGGTCGTGGGAGGCTTAGCGAGTACGGGACGAATCCCCTGGATCGACTCAACCAAAGCTACACAGGACTAGTGGTTCGCTCACCTCTGCCATCACGAAACGCAATCCTAGTACGCAATAATACCTCTGCACAGTTGTCCACATACTTCATCACATACACGCATTGTACATGGACAACCGCAAGTAACAACTTGGACTGTCACAGCACAAACTCTACTAGAGAAAGACTTATAGATTACATATATATATATACATAGCGACTCGGAAGTCGATCACCATATACATTATTACAAACAGCAGCGGAAAGAAACGGAAAATGCCCGAGATGGTGGGGAACCACCTCAAACAACCCACAACATGCCCAAGGAGGTCGAAGCCGAAAGAGGTAAACCAGAGCAGCGAACGTCAACTTCAAATGCTCCAAGAACCTGCCTAGGGTAAACCTAGGTGAGTACAACCACCGTACTCGCAAGACATTGTTTATCAATTAATTAAAACATGGTATCAATCATGTTTGACAAGTGGTGGAAGTTCACAATTTATATCAAGTTCAAGTTGCATACAAGAGATAAAATGAACGTAAACTACACAATTAAATTTCAGATTCAACGGGCATTAGCAACAAATTAATAACAACAGGAAAACATCTTAACCAGGGTATAACAATAGGGTCATATCTACGCATAGATTGGAACAACCGCAGGGAAATAATAGCAAACTTACAAGCACACACACACAAACACAGTAACATGAATCCACCTCTCAGCGAGGTACTCATCCACCTCTCTCGAGGTACTCATCCACCCCTTACGAGGTACTCATCCACCTCTTACGAGGTACTCATCCACCTCTTACGAGGTACTCATCCACCTCTCAGCGAGGTACTCATCCACCTCTTACGAGGTACTCATCCACCCCTTACGATGTACTCATCCACCTCTTACGAGGTACTCAAATCATACCTAACCGTATTTATCGTGCAAAACCCTCGGCTCTCACAGCTCACTTAACAAGTTCAAGTTGAAAGGGCAACCAAGTTTATTCCCAGCCATAGCTGCTGCATAATACTAAACCTACACATACTAGTACGACATCAAGCACAGGCTAAGTAAGCATTCACGCAAGCACCAAATCAGTCCAATTAAGTATGCCAAACAAGATTAACACACAATGTAATGATTAATCAACAAGCAATGGAGCTTGCCTGGGAGCCGGGGAAGTACGGGGGAGCATGCGGGAGAACTCCAGAATACTCGAAACACCGGTAAGAAGCAAGCGACCTCTAAAAAGGGAAAAACAAGCCTAAGAAGCTAATTTGAAAATGACGAACATGCACGGATGCAACCGACATGGATGCAACTACGGTGGATTAAAAACAAGGTATACCAGTGCATAAGCAGGTTTGTGTTCATTCCCGATGTTGGGTTAGTTTTAGTGGTGACATCTCTTGTGTTGCGGATGAACATCTACATGGATGCATGCATGGAATGATATGCTCTCATACTGAGGTTAGGTGAATTAGGGTACTCGACATTTTTGATTTGGCTGTTAAGCTAGATTCTCTAGTGTTCATGTTTTTGAAGGTTGTTTACATTTGTCTACGAGTTCTACAAGTTTAATCACATTTAGCATTTCCTGTCTTCTTCTCGGTAAAGTATAGCAGATGGAAAATCGATATTAATCATTACTTAACCCAGTTGGTCAAGGTTAATATATTGTTGGGTAGTACGTATATTTCCAAATCTTTAGCAACTAAAATCAAATTGAGCATCGGTTCTTCCAGTTTTATAGACTGGTATAGATATAGTCTTGTGGCGTTAGAGAGGAGACAAAAATCGGGATCTAGTGGCATGCATAGCCCCCAGAATATATGTGCATATGTGTTAGCTATCCAAAACAAGGTTAGAGCCTCCAGGTCAAGATCAGGCATGCCAACCTATACCCAAATACTCATGCATTAGTTCAGATTTAGCCACCACGAATAGGCATCCAACACAACATCAACTTAGAATTAACGTGTATTTAGTTATCCTTAAGTAAGACATTAAGTTGTTTGGACCTTATGCAATTGAAACTCGTAAGGCCAATCTCAGTCACCAAGGTATCAACATCACCGGTCCCTTTGTTGCACAAACCATCACTTATCAAAATCTGCCTTAACGCCAAATAGCGGCTGTAGCTAATGGTATCAATTCCAACTAACTAATGTTAAGTACATAGGCGGGGCGTACATTTGCCGGGTTGTCATGACCATAGATATCAGGAGTTGGTTAATGTATAAGTTAAATTGAATCCACGTGCAATTGAAATATGGGGCATTAGCTAGATCATACTTACACCATATTAGAATTCATTTATTTTGCCTATCCAGTGGGCTGGTTTGCCGATCAAGGAACGCTGTGACCTTAACCCTCTCCCTGATTGCTAACTCTTAACGGTTGGTATGAGATGGGTCTAAACACTTAGTTCACTAAACCGAGTATTCGGGCATTATTGTATCCAGTAAACATCACTGATTCATATTAACACGGGTTATCCGAAGTATCTAAGCATATTGGTTACGGTCGACGTTTTACCAATACCTCAATTGATTAACCAAACCTTACTTGATAATTTCAGAAAAACAGTACATCTAGCATACACCTAATTGCTTAGTACTGCATTGACCGAACACAATAGTTCCTGTTGCTTCGATTGATCTCCATCATTAATAATTTAGTGAGCTAATTGAGATTTAACCTAGCATGTCTAGATGCGGGTAAATTAAGAAACTAATCTTTACATGGTTGGAATTGTTGATTACTAAGGTATATCTCGTGACCTCGGTAATTAGTAATATTAAACATGTTCAATCTGGATTGGTAAATTCTTTAGCTTTTAGCATGGTCTTCTAGTACCAAGTACCAGAACACAATCGAGCCACCCATGACCATGATTCACCACGCATCGAGACAATTAGCCCAATTGACAGAATCGTATCGGCAACAACTAATTTTATTACATTTCACAAACAACCTTAAACCAATCCACCTGGACCAAGCGTGTCAAGAACTGGCCCTAGAACAAGGGAAAAAGGGATAGAGGAGGGAAAATGGCCAGGGATGAGCCTCACCAGCTCGGCGACGACGCAAGGTGCTGCTCCAGTGTTGGTTCGCGGCAGCTCGCGCTGGGGAGGAGGTGTGGAGGAGCTGAGGTCGGGCGGCGGTTGAGGAAGGTCGACTTGGCTCGTATCCGGGGCGGCGGAGCGGGGTCTGCAGACAGTGACAGCGGTTTGGGGGAGCGGCAGGACCCGGATGAAGCGGCAGCCACGGTGGCGGGAAGGGGAGTCGGCGGAGGAGCCCGCTGGAGGAGGCACAGAGGAGGGGCCGGCCGAGGGTAGTTGAGGGCGACGGCCGGGCAAGGGGCGGCGGCGCACGGGGGTTGAGGGGAGGAGAGGCGGCCGACCTGGGGCGAGCTCGGCTAGCCCCTGGTGGCGGTGGAGATAGCCAGCGGCCCAGAGCAAGAGGAGGCGGGGCCAGCAATCGGCGGTGAGGCGGAGCCCGGGCGGTAATGGGGAGATGGCGGCGCCGGAGAATGGAGGGGGAGCGGCGCTGGGAACGGGGAATGCGGCGTGGCAGTGGATCTGGGAGCAGAGGGGAGCCGGGCTTTGGGAGGCCGGCGTGGGGAAGGTGGTGCAGAGGGCGGCGCGTGGAGGGGAAGGCCCGGATGGGAGCAGCGTGAGGGTGAAGGCGTGGTGGGGAGGTTTTCTTGGGGATCTGGGGTGGCTTTGCTAGGAGAAGTCGGCCAGGGGAGGTCCGGCCAGAGGAAGAAGATGGGGAAAAAGAGGGCTGCTGCTGAGCTACGTGGAGAATAGGAGCTGCCAGGTGGAGAAAAAGAGCTGCAACGCGGGTGAGGAAAAGAAAAGCAAGAAAAGAGAAAAAGGGTCTGCTGGTGGGACCCACACGACAGCTAGATTGTTATTTTTATCTCTTGTTTTTGCTGTGTTCCTTTTTGAACTGGTTGATAAAAATATATATATATATATATTTATAACCTGGTTGGTAAACTTTTGTCGATTAATAGTGACACCTCAATTTAGCCTCATATTTTAGTATTCCTGTATATAGACCCAAAAATGAATTTTGACTTGTTTCAGTTGTGGCTTTCGAAGGAAAAGATTTGAACAATCCTTTGGTTAAGTATTTAATTGTAGTCCGGAGACTTGAAAATCTTGAGGTTAGTCCTCCGAGGGATTTGGTACTTGCAAGGAATTGGTAAGCTGAGAATTGGGTGAAGCTAGGTGCCGGTTTCGCTTAAGAGTGTTTTCGGGTCATACGTTAGGGTTTTTAATCAGAGCTAAAATCAGATGACCTAAATGCATGCATGCGAATGAAAGAAATCATTTTTGTTCGTGAAAATTTTCTCTAACCTCGTATTTGAGAATAGGGTCACTACATCCAAGGTCTGCGTAGCTTCCCCTGCGAGCACCAAGAGCCGGCGCTCTTCCCCACCAGGGAACTCACACGCCACCGAAGGTCGTCGTACCAACCCAAAGCCTCATCGCCCCGCTGGGTCAGTTCGTAACCAACTCGGACCGGACCGCGATGTACGGGACACTCTCGAGGCAAGACACCACGTTCATCATGGCACAGGAAAAAATAATCAGCCCGCTGGGTCGGTACATAGCCGACTCGGACCCGACCATGACGGGCGGAACACCCTCGAGGCCGGATGCTATGCCCACCGGGACACAGGGAGAGACAACCGCGACGGCCACCACGGCGACAGTGGCGGTTGCCACGCTACTAGCCAGCGCCGCTCTCTGACTCCTTCCGGCATGGCCTACGTAGGCCCAAAGGCGTTCGAACCTCGCATCCGCAACCTCATCACCAACGCCTGGAACATTGAACAGCTACATCACTTTTATGCTTAAGCTTTGTACTTTCATATTTTAAGTATGAATGAATAAATTTTTCTTTGCTCCATTTGGCCAATTCCTGGGGTTCCCGACTGGCCTGCTATGTCTGCTCACGCATAGTAGACACTCAGGGGCTACATCACGCTAGGTGCGCCCAAGCGCACTCGGGCTCTTCTCCTTCACACAATTATTTTAGTACTGTGTAAAAAGCTCGGCGTTAACTCTTTGTCTTCGATCACCGGTCTACGCCACAACCCTGTGCTACACTGGAAACAGCCCACGACTAATCTCTACACAACAGGGGCTATGACGGGTCGGCAAGAGCACACACAAAGGGCTAACTTACACACGAACAAATTTTTATGAAAAGAGAGATTAGCAAACACAGAACAAGTTAACCACGACATCCATAAACAAGTTACACTCGGCCTTCCCGAGTACTTAAAATGCATATGGAACGGTTCAAGTGTTTTATGCCTACTTTTAAAGATCAACACTATCGGCGAGGGTGTTCGCCGCCGACTGGACCTCCTCTATCAGCGCGGAAAACTCTTCATCGGTGGTATCAGCGGCAAGTCCTTCCCCGATCGCTCCTATGTCAAGCGATGGGTAGTGGGACTTCGCCACTACAAGTGCCAATTGGACTCCAAACCGTGACGGCTCCTTCTGCAAAGTCTTTGCCTAACCAGGCACTTGCTGAAGGCACTCCACGATCACCTCCGTGCAAGCCAGAGTCGGGTCGGCATCACACAGGGCATCGCAGGCTATTAAAGCAGCCAACTTCAAGGACCCGGCTGTTAGATGTGTTTGTTCAAAATGCGTCTGCAGCACTGCAATGATCATAAAACTACATCAGCAAGCTACTCAACAGACTCCGACTAATCAGACAAAGAGTCAGGGGCTTACCAGCAGCGGCATCCTGTGCTCCTTTCAGCGAAGACTCGGTGGTGGCCTTTTCCACCTCAAGCTGCCGCACATGAGCCCTCACCGCCTTGAGCTCTTCCTTGAGCTTGGCGGTGGCTTCAAGCTCCTTCTTCAGCTTGGCGGCCTCGGCCTCAGCAGCTGCAGAAGACGCTAGGAACAGTCAGTACAGTAAAGGTAGAAGTGACCAAAGAAGTTTGTGTTCATTACCTTCAGCTCGGGCAGCCTCCCTACAGGCCTCCTGCTTCACCGCCGCAACCTCAGCCTTCCGCACACGCACTTGTTCCTGTGTCGCGCGCAGGGTGCCCTTCAAGTTATCCCACTCGGCCTTGCGCTGGCCGAGTCGGTCGAAGGCAGGCAGTTGATCCTGGAGGAAACTCAGTCTTGTCCCAAGACATTTTGGTTAACAGCTGCACAAATGCCAAAACTAGTTACCTACTCAGAAAAATTAATAAAGACCCTCCGCTCGGTTCCATGAACCGAGGGAGGCTCGAGGGCTACACCCATTGGGTGTACTGATCGTACCCCCAATGTGAAATCTACAAGCTAATAAAGAACCTCTGTCCGACCGTTCTAGTCGATCGGAGGCTTGGGGGCTACACCCCAAAGGGTGCACTGTCTGCACATCCATGACACACAAAGTGAAGAAGGCACAAGGGCAGAAAACATACCCTCATCAATGGCTAAAGCTGGCCGTCCACCAAGTAGGCGCTCTCCTTCGCGGCCTCGAGGTTTTTCTGCAAAGCCTTCACCAACTCTGGGAGCTGGGCTTCGAGTTGGTTGGCAGCGCCCATCGCGCCTTCCCACTCTTCCAGCTCTCGGACATCGTCGATCTCACGCAGAACTTCGTCCCACTTCGTGGGGTTCATCTGGCGAACCCGGAGTGGTTGGAACTCCACGTGGAAACCTGGCAGAGGCGGCGGCATGCGGCCAATGTCGATCTCCTCCACCGGTAGCACCGAGGTCCCCTTAGGGCACGGTGGGACGATCCGCACCACCTCCCGACTGGAACCCGCCGCCGGCTCGGCTACAGTCGGAGCCTGCGCTCTGGCGCTCGACTCCTCTGACTACTGGGCAAGCAACGGGGTCAGAGACACACCGCCCTATTGGGGAGACTGCTGCGCTGAAGGGGCGCTGGCGGCCCTTGGTGGAGAAGACAGCCGGGGGCCTGATCCCTAGGCACTCGGTTTGCCCTTTGGGATAGTCCCCATGGTCCTCAGCCTACCAAAACAACCAAGACTATCGCTATTCACTACTATAATGGGGGACAAAAGGGTGCTTATTCGGCGACATACCTGGCAGATCTCGGCACTTTGAGGCATTTCTTTGGATCCAGGGCTCGTTGTCCCGTTGCGGCAGTCGCTGGAACCACCGGCATCGAGGAGCCTCCTTGCTCCTCGGTGGCTGCAGATGCTGCCGGGGCAGGACGGGCCGAGGAGCTGCCCTGCCCCCCGAAAGCAGCATCATCAGTTCTTTTTCCCCTCCTCCGAATAAGGGGGACTTCATCTTCATCCTCCTGAGGGCCCTCTTCAGGAAGTGGTGCAGTCGACGGCGGGGTGCTAGGCACTTCGGCCGTGGTTGCTTTCCCCTTTGATGACCCGGCGGCAACAGAAGCAGACGACCCAGTGTCGGTATTATAATCCGGCAATACTGAATATGGGGCAGTGTGAGCACAACAGATCTAGATGGGTGCACACAGGAGACAAAGTTTAGACAGGTTCAGGCCCTCAAGGAGAGGTAATACCCTACGTCCTGTGTTTGGTGGATGGTATTACTTGTATCCCGAGTGCCGTAAGACCTCGAGAATGGATCTCTAGGTTGCTTAGGCTTTATATGCGAGAGTATGGGAACTTATGAAAGCGTGCCCATCGGAGGATCCCTACCTTATATAGGCGACCGGGGTAGGGTTACAAGAGTCCGGATCGGTTTACAGATTGGTTTCCTAATTAGTTACAACAGAATCTGGGATTGCCGGGTAAGTGTTTATCCCTATCTTGTACTCCAAATCGATGAGGCGCCCCGTGTAGAAGTCGGACTCCGAGTTGTCGGCCCGGCCCACCCTATGTCCAGAGGGCCGGTACTGTCCTCCTTGACGATACCCGGGTGCCATGCCATCGTCAGTAGCCCCCGAGTCCTTCACGATCTGGCTGCAACTTGTCGTTGTAACATCCAAGCCGAGTGCTTTTGCCTTCTTCCCGATTAGCATCCGCCTAGCTGCATCCTATCATGATCTGCAGGAAGGTTGTGAGGGACTCATAGAACTCCTGTAGAGTTGAGATAATAAGCCGAGTA
The DNA here is from genome assembly GCA_019208055.1 of Stipa capillata. Taxonomy (NCBI): domain Eukaryota; kingdom Viridiplantae; phylum Streptophyta; class Magnoliopsida; order Poales; family Poaceae; genus Stipa; species Stipa capillata. Next base: position 48,045 of record JAGXJF010000003.1, on the reverse strand, counting down.
ATATTCACCCATCGGGCAGGAATGTCATGGCGGTTGAGTTAATAACGGTTAAGTTCTGGTGGTATCCGGTCATTTCCAGCGGATGGAGACCGGCTGATAGCCCAGTGGGGGACATACCATGAATCCTGACTGAATTCCTGAGTAGCATCTGGTTTTCCGAGTGGTTCGGGTCCAGCTAATGTCCCTCTAGAGGGATGCCCTCGAAAATTCGTGTCAGAACCAGAACACAAGCTGCGGCGTTTCGATCTCAAGTGGCGGAGCCTGATATCTGGACGTTTCACTGAATCTAAAAGTCCCGGATCCCAGAGATTCCAGGGTCAATTTCCCGGAATGCCCAGGTGAAGAAATCGGTGGCTCCGAGTTGCTCAGTGTTTGACTAGTGGCCTGCTGAAGGCACACCACATCTGCCCTTCACTCGGGTGTATTCAAGCGATTGCGTTCCCCTAGAGGCCAACCACTGAAACCCGTCAAACTGTAACGTTCGATTATGAGTTATTCGGTAACCGACTAGTGACCCGTTGAGGGCACGTTACCATTTGCTTTTTATGGGGGGTGTATTCAAATGGGCGTTATCCCCGGAGGGCTAACCGTTGAAACCCCAATTGCACAGAATCTGGAAATAGACGTTTGATGCCGTTGAAGCGGAAAAGCCACGTTGAATGCGGGTAAGTCACGCTGTGGAAGCGGAAGGGTCATCCCGCGAGGCGGAAATTTTGCTCCCGTGCAACTGTCTTTCCTATATAACCCAATCTGTTCACACTTGTTCCCCTTTTACGCTTTGTGTCTTTCGCGCTCGAACCTTTCGTCTTCCCGCTTCACTGAGAACGCCGCCGCGCCGCAAATCCGAATTGCTACCAATTCCGCATTCATCTTGCCGCCACATAGATTCCTCTCATCGCCATCCCTTGCATCCGCCTCTCCATCCAGCCGGCCAAACCCTAATTAGCCGCCCCACAGCAACCCTAGATCGGATCCGATGGCACTGGATGCACTTTCCCATCTGGGCGGTTGATCCAGTCGAAGAAGAGGAGGACGCGCTGGTGTGGGCAAGTCTCAGAGAAGTCAGCTCCTCCATCAACCCGATGGCTCCCTGGGTGAAATCTACAGCGATTGAAGCCCGGCTGAACACTCTGGTGGCCGCGGTCGTGCTGCCAGCGAAAGAGCTGGTAGAATGGCATGCCGTCGGCAGGGAGGAATTTCCAACCCCGAACACTGGCGAGATCATAGTTCATTCCTCCTTCTTCCACCGGGGGCTCTCAGTGCCGGTCCACCCCTTCCTCCGGGGTCTGCCCTACTACTACGGCCTGGAGCTCCACAATCTCAACCCCAACGGTCTGCTCCACGTCGCCACCTTCATTACTCTATGCGAATGCTTCCTCGGCATCGAGCCACACTTCGTGCTGTGGAAGCAACTATCACTACTGCAGAACAGGTCACTACTAACGGTCGCCAAACCCCCTCTACTGACGGACAGGGGGCCCGTCACCCTGGAAATGTCAGTGGAGGGGGTCACTCCACTGACGGGCATAATGTTTGTCAGTACTGTTTATTTCTACTGACGGGCCCACAGGGACCGTCAGAGGAGATATGTATTCCTGCTAACCGACGGGCACCTGGTTGTATCAGTACTGACGGGCGCGTAATAAATGACCGTCAGTAGCGGTATACCTCTACTGATGGGCTGTCCGTAAGTGCCCATCAGTAGAGATATGTCGACGGGCACCTAGTTGTATCAGTACTGACAGGCGCGTAATAAAAGCCCGTCAGTAGAGGTATACCTTCACTAATGGGCTGTCCGTAAGTGCCCGTCAGTAGAGGTATGTATTCCTGCTAACCGAAATTGATTTGTGTTAGCTCATAATCACACTTAGATTATTCATAATAATAGACTATAGTATTACATTATTCCTAATCACAGACTATACGAAGTATTCATTCACAGAGTCAAATGTCTTAATCGCATAACATTTATAATCACATATATAGTATGTACACTCGAACGACGATCACAAGTATGAAACAATTGTTTATTGAATTACAGAAACAACGATTCTATTAATTCCCGCTTAAGTTTGGCTTCGGAAATTGGGGGCCGGCGTAGAATTCACCCATCGGATTGATGACTTCAAGGTTGATGAGTCTGGCGAAGACTTTTTGGATGCGAGCAAAGTCCTGTCGCTAGTCGTACATATGACTTCCCAGCTCGCTCCAAGCCTTTAGTTCTTTCATATCTTTCCAATGCTTGTTCTTGTACCGGACAAAGAGGTCCATATGGGCGCAGGTGTAGTACCCACATGTCACACTATTTTCCGGCTGAACTCTGCAAGGGAACTTGTAATGGTGTATCAGTTTTGTCGCTTTTGCAGGTATTTTTGTATGCCCCGCGAACTTGGCTCTAAAGAAAGCTGCATCCAGAATCTTAGTTATATTTGTAAAGTCCGCTGTCTTTTTCAACGAGGAGTCAAAGTAAAAAGCCTTGGCCCAGCTTGGAACGATCGCAATTAGGACCCAGTGGTCGCTGCGTAAATGTGAACAACTGAACGTAAGCAGGCGGAGATACGTACGTAAAAAACAAAAATAAACTCCACGGTGCTAAGTTTAGGACTTACGGAGGGTTATAGGGGGCTAGTATGCAGTCCTTGTCCTTATGAACCACGAATGCATGCGACAGGTATTCTTCAAGAAATCCTCGACCGTCTGGGGTCCCGGCATAGCCTTCGTTCAGGCATATCGGATCGACTATGCCAATATAGGAGTCCCGAAGACGTCTGCACTCTTGGGCTTGGTACAGAGCCCATAGCCTGACCAGCGTGGTGTCGAGCCTATAGAGGTTGTACAAGTTGAATAGGTCTTCAAAGTTGATGTCGAACGTGTCTTGGTCATGTTGCATGAAAAAATTGTATTCCTTTGGCACCTTCACCTTCCAATATTGGCAGAATGTACCAGGATCTCTGGACATCTTCAGGTAATCTTCATGCAGCGTCTTCATGTCATCCGACAGATTGTCCAGCTCATCCTGTGGGAGCAGGTCCTGACCTGGTTCGTAAACATACCGCCAGAGGCCCTTGCTCCGTGTAGATAACTCCACTGATGATGTTGAGAAGGATAAGGTTTTCTGCCTCTGCTCCTTTCTTTCCTTCTCACCGGTGCCGGCCCGTCTCTTTTTGCTTTTCCTCCTCTGGTGTATCGGCTCCGGGCTCTTGCTTGCCGCCAACGCTGCTTCCAGCGTCCCAGCTAGTGTGGCGGGAGAGAAAATTTTTCCCCTCCGTTGATCCAGGGGGTCGCCTCGAACCTCGGAGGTCCTTTCCGGGGACCGCAAAATGGGTGACATGCGCTGGTCCCCGACAAGATGGTCCTCCAGGTCTTTAAAGGACGGAGGTGATTGGCTGAGCCCCAACGGAGATCGTCCGATTGATGGAGAGGGGTTGTTGGACGAGGGGCCCGTGCGAGGAGAGGCCGCCGCGGTTATAGTGATCTGGCTCTTCGGCCACTGGATGAAGCAGTTTCTGCACTGCCCTAGCTTCGTCAGCTCCTCTTGGGGGGGACAGGGACTAACACCTCACTGTAGTCGTTCAGGACGAGGTCGACCTGCACCTTTGCATGGTGCTCCCGCATAGGAACACAGTGCAGGACTGCCCCCTCCGGCGTTGGGAAAACCTGGCCGTGCGCCACCGGGACCTTCATGCCAGGAATCTGCACCGTGAGTGTGCATCTAGTGGCTTCCTGTGAAACAGAGGATAGACGCAATGGAGTCAGGACAATGAGAACAGCTCGTACTATAACGACTCCTTTAGCGGACGAGACTTACGGTGATGCTGTCGACGGGATTCACCGAGTAGGGGCCGCCGTCGGAGGTGGATGCGCAGCTGCTCCATCCTAGAGGCTGGTTAGCGGGAAGCACGCTCTGCTGGCCTTGCGCTGCGGCCACCTGCATACGTAGCCACATCTGCTCGGCAATCTCGCACATTTGCTCCCGCAGATTGTCCATGAACTCCTAGCTGTCTCTCCGGGGGCGGCGGCTCCCCTCGGGGTTTCGGGGAAATACCTTATCCCATTTAACGCCATCCCCGACGCCTACTACACGGCCCCGATGCTCCGGTTTCTGTCGGGCCTTCGCCAGATCGTCGTTCCATCTTGGGAAGCTCGTGACGGAATCCTGCGAGCTTCCAGGCTGCTGGCTCAGTTTGGCCTGCAAGGTAAATTACGTGATGAGAAGACAGCGTATTTGGATGCAACGTAATGAAGTACGAAAAGAGACTGGGTTGAGTCATTACCAGCCGGTCGGCCACCACTTGCAGTTCCTCGGACTCATAAATTGGTGACCCCATCACAGGGTCAGACCTTGTGTGCGCCCTCATGTACTCCCTAGCGCGCGGCTCCCTGAGATGCTCGAAAGGAGGTGCTTTCCCAGCCACGGCTAATTTTTCGTCCTCTTTGGCCCACTTCGGTCTCTTCCCCAGATATCCACGGCTGCCGAGCTTGTGGTCTAAGGTGTTCTTCCTGCGAAGCTCTTTCCCCCACCGGCTCTTCTCCTGGAATTCTGGGCTCCTTATTTGAGTAACGAATTCGTCCCAGTCTTCCTTCTGTATCTTCGACCATCTTTTACTAATCTTGGTGTCCCAATCCTCGTCTACGACTTTTTGTGCGTCGTATCGCCAAGTCTTCAGAGCCCTAGCCATGATTTTGAGGGCTTGCGCTTCGACTCTTTCCTTGTCGGCTGCAGGTATCTGGTACTTGTCCCACAGTTTCCTCAAGAGAGTATCTTTCGTGGACTGCGTCAACTGGCCGAACTCTTTGCAGGTAATCTTCACTTGTTCGCGCACTAAGCACCCGCAGGCGTTGCTAAAGGTCTTAGCGGCCTTATGTGGACTCGCCGGAATGTCTTTGACGTCGTCGACATGGGTAATGACATACGTCTTGTCCGGCAACTGGTTGCCTTTCCTCCTATTCAGAGACCTGGTCAGGGCTGGAGTCGGTACCTCCTCCTCACGCGCCTCGTCCCCTTCGGAACTTGACCCGGAGGCAGAGCTAGAGCTGGACTCCGAGGTAGCTTGCTCTTCTCCAGCTGTGATGGCCGCTATGACAGGTTGATCCTCGGTAAGCTCGAGGGCAGGTTCGTTGGCCGCTTTGGAGGCAAATTGCTTGGGTGCCTCCAGGGTCGGTGCATCGATCGGTGCGGCCACGCCGAGGGGGCCCGTGCTGTCCTCAACAGGCTCTACTGCTCGGGTCGGGGACCCAGCGGGAGTACTACTGGTGGCCATTTTTGCTAATAGTTCTTACGTCAGACAAGAACCTGGGAATAATTAAGCTCAGAAATAGCATTTGAATAACTAAGCTCAGTAATAGTATATGCGTATACAAGCAAGTAAGGTAAATTAGGAGCAAGCAATCATCTGTTCTTCCAGCTTAATGAACCAACATATATTTATATACATGTACATATTGAAAACAAAGAATGAAGCTGAAATCAAATATAGCTATAGGTTCATACCATTGGAATTAAAGCCTCATCCAATAAGGTATAAGTGTTAAGATTCAGGAAAAAGTAGGTAGTTTTGGATTCATGTCCTTGGAAAACAAGGATATTAGATTTAAGCATTACAACCATTCTTAAGTATATGTGCATTCCCTTGTTGAAGGTATTGTTTGGAGCTTGACTTTTGGTGTGTTGATGTCCTACAACTGCACATGGTTAGTTGTAGCTAGTTTACGAAGTAAGAATATCGAATCTATGAAGAATAGAAGGAATTAATGTTTTATCCAAGTATAGTTTTATCGTTGACCCCGTGAATATCCCTAGAGACCAAAATGACCAAGCAAGTGAAGTCGTGATTTGAGAATTAATAACGAGTGTACTAAACTTGCATAAAATTAAGAAACAAGAATTAAAAGTGGAGAAAGGTATGCTCGAGGTGCTCTCAATGGTGAACAAGTTCTTGAGGGGAATAAAATATCTAGAAACCATATGTAGTAGATGAGAAATATTCATGGTAGTAATTATACATACAACAGCTTAAAATAAGTAGATCATATTTGTGTTTAATTACAGCCCCGCCCAAACACATGAATTAATCAATTGAGTGCACACACGATACAAGCGTCTACACGGCGAGCACCAGTGCTCACGTCTCCAAGCTCCCGTTTGTCATCTCGTCCAAAGGGAGAACCACCGATGGTGATCCTCCATAGTTTCTATCAAATTAACAGACGTTTTTGCCATCACTGGCTGCGTGCATCTGGTGTCTCCTCAGCACCTACAGCCGCTCTGCAACCTCCTTCATCGTCGGCCTGTCATCTCCTCTCGCGCTCAGGCAGTTTTTTCTGCTGTGGTGTCTCACCGGAGAGAAGGGAGGAGGCGGAGGGTACTCACCGGACAGAAGGGAGGAGACGGAGGCGTCGGGGGCTTCGGGGGCGGCGGCGGGGGCTTCGGGAGGCGGCGGAGGGGGCGGCCGGAGGGAGGAGGCCGAAGGAGGCGGCGGCCGGGGCTTCGGGGGCGGCGGCGGGCTTCGAGGAGGCGGGAGGAGGCGGCGGCCGGGGCTTCGGGAGCGGCGGCGGCAGCCTGGCGGCGTCGTGCGAACCGTCGGTCTCGCTGCTGGTTTTTTCGAACGCGCGGGACTTGGCGAAATTTTCGCCAAGTCCCGCGCGGGGCTTATATAATAACTGGGGTACCACTGACGGGCGACTTATATGAGCCCGTCAGTACAGACTAACCTGTCAGTGCAGAGGAACCTCCACTGACGGGCGCCTTACCAGTGCCCGTCAGTAGTGTCACGGCCGGTTAGGGTTAGTGGTTCTGGGTTACCACTGACGGGCCCAACGGACTGCCCGTCAGTGCTGGTATTTACACCGACGGGCATCGGACATATGCCCGTCAGTGTAGTTTGTTTTCTGAAGCCACTAATAGTTAGGGCCTTATCGGCTCCCCTCGGTGGAGGTTTGGTTTTTATTTTAGGTCTTCCCTTTTTTATATGTTGCTTATTAAAAAAAATGTTTGGCACACCAAGCTTACCCCGAGCATAGCTCAAAGGCCCACGGGCCCAGGCCGTGCAAGGGACCAGCCAGAGGCCTATCCCGAGCACACCGCCCAGGCCCAGGAGCCCAAGCCGCGCAGGGGACAAGCGGCGGCCCGATCGAAGTATCAGTGGATGTTCTAAGGAGTTCGAAAGCGCGGTGCGGAGCTACCCTTTTAAGCTGGCGCGCGTGGTGCTCGCTCGGCGAGGTGGGACTAAATTTGTGCAACACCAGTGGTGGTAGGTTACCACTGACGGGCAACCCGTCCTGCCCGTCAGTGGTGCTCCGTTACCACGGACGGGCCACACGTACTGCCCGTCAGTGGTGGTCTTTACACCGACGGGCATCCGACATATGCCCGTCAGTGTAGTTTGTTTTTTGAGCCGACTAACAGTTAGGGCCTTATCGGCTCCCTTCGGTGGAGGGTTGGTTTTTATTTTAGGTCTTTCCTTTTTTATATGTTGCTTATTAAAAAAAATATTTGGTACACCAAGCTTACCCCGAGCACAGCTCAAAGGCCCACGGGCCCAGGCCACGCAAGGGACCGGCCAGAGGCCTATCCCGAGCACAGCGCCCAGGCCCACAGGCCCAAGCCGCGCAGGGGCCAAGCGGCGGCCCGATCGAAGTATCAGTGGATGTTCTAAGGAGTTCGAAAGCGGGGTGCGGAGCTACCCTTTTAAGCTGGCGCGCGTGGTGGTCGCTCGGCGAGGTGGGACTAAATTTGTGCAACACCAGTGGTAGTAGGTTACCACTGACGGGCATCCCTGCCTGCCCGTCAGTGGTTCTCTGTTACCACTGACGGGCACAGTGGTCTGCCCGTCAGTGGTGGCCTTTACACCGACGGGCATCCGACATATGCCCGTCAGTGTAGTTTGTTTTTAGTTTTTGGTTTTTGCTGGATAATTTAGGGCACCTTTACTGCTGACGGGGACCTCTGACGTGCCCGTCAGCAGAGTTTCTCTTTGTTTTATTTTAGGTTTCCATTTCTTAGGTGATCTTAATGTTATTTCTATATGCTACGGGTGTTAGAGTATTTTTGGTTTAGGGCTTTTACCTTTTTTGGGTTAGTGTCAAAGTTCGGCATTTTTCTGAAATGATTTGCTATTTTTCAGGCATTAAATTAATATCTAGTTATTTACTCGGTATATTTCAGATTTGAACTACAACTATCTTAAAGAAGGCCTCTAAATTGAAGGAAAATTCATATCTACGTACCTATCTATCGTTTTAGGTGGTATCTACAAAATATATCAAAAAATCAAACGTTTGCTTCGAGAAATTCAAACGTTTGCTTGCGCCTTTCTTGTTTTTGATTTTTTATAAAATCTTAATGTGGTCAAAAAAAGTTGAAAATTGGCATGGGGTAATTATATGACCTTCTGAGGCTATGTTTAAAATTTCGGACAATTTCGCGGAAGTTCGATTATACATTGCTTTGTAACTGAACTATCTGTGAGAAAACTTCATAGCATTTGAAGGGGAAATATGAAGATTGAAGTACACGTCATAAATTTTTCATCATTTGAACTTGAGATTTGGACTACAACTTCATATTACAATATTATACGTTAATAATTCATCATGTTGCATCTTGTTATGTAATAATTTGAATTTTCTATTTTTTGAAATACCAATTTGAGGTACCATGTGTAAAACCTTTCAAAGAACATTTTTAACTACGCTCCAAACTTTTTGTACATGTAACGTAGTACATTACATTATTCGTGTCAAAGTTAGGCATTTTTTTGAAATCATTTGCTATTTTCTACGCATTAAATGAATATCTAGTTATTTACTAGATATATTTCAGATTTGAACTACAACTATCCTAAAGAAGGCATATAAATGAAAGGAAAATTCATATATACGTACGTATGTATCGGTTTAGCTCGTATGTACAAAATATATCAGTAATTCAAACGTTTGCTTGTCGAAATTCAAATGTTTGCTTGCGTCTTTTAGGTTTTTTATTTTTTATTAAATCTAGATGTGGTCAAAAAAATCTGAAAATTGGCATGGGGTAATTACATGACCTCGTGAGGCTATACTTAAAATTTCAGACAATTTCATTGAAGTTGGGTTATACATTGGTTTGTAAGTACTTCAAATTCATCCACAATTTACACATACAGAAGTACACACGTTACATGAAATCATTCAAACCAAGACACTTTTGTACACACACATACAAATAGCTAGGTTTTGTCGTCTTCGGAAATCTTCTCATGAATTGTGATTTTCTTGGTGGTATACGTTAGTCCTTCGGCGTGACTGCGTCTGACGTAGGGCTCAGCATCCTTGCTAGCTTTTCTCCTTTTATGGGGCGTTTATCAACGGCTTCTGGCTCGGAGTCCGGGTCGTCGAATTGGTCGTAGTCCTCTTCGTCAACAACACCATCGACTCCGACAATACTCCTCTTCCCTTTTCTGACGACATGGCGCTTCTGTGCCTTTGGGTCTTTTATGTAGAAGACTTGTGAGGTTTGTTTAGCTAGAACCCATGGCTCATCTTTCGCACTGATTGCTTTGACCTGTGTTGACTCAATAGATGTCGGGGGAGGTAAAGTCACGGTAGTGAGTTTGTCATCATCGATATGGATATTTTTCGCCCATCTGACACGAAACATGGGGATCTTTGTGACGGTGTAGTCCAGTTCCCAAATTTCTTCGATAACACCGTAGTATATGTCCTTACGGTTACCGGTTTTAGCCTCCATCGTCACCCCACTGTTCTGATACGTGCTTTTCCTGTCTTGAGCCTCCGTATAGAATGTGTATCCGTTGATATCGTATGCTTGAAATGTCAAGACCTTGCTCGCAGGTTCTTGTGACAGCATTTTGACCGTCTCTTCTTCGAAATTTGTCGGAGGCCTTTCATACCAGTAGTTCTTTAGCCATGTTGCGAACTTTCCATTGTGCTCTTTCGAGAGCCACGCTTCTCCCTTCTTCGGATTTTCTTTTTTAAGCTTTACCATGTGCATCCAAAGATAGGGATGCACCACCGTCAGGTGTTGCAAGACCACGAGATGTGCTCTGTCATAGTCATCTGACCTACTGGGTACTGAATTGTAGACATGTAAAGCCCTTTGTCCGCGTGCATGGCCTTCACCATCGAGCCTTCCCGTGTGCCGTGAAACAGGAACATCTATGGACTTTTGATCAGCCAAGTAATCCGTGCAGAACTCGACACACTCTTCGGCAACATAGCCTTGGATGATGCTACCTTCTGGTTGTGACCTGTTACAAACGTAGCGCTTCACAACCCCATTGTACCTTTCCAACGGGTACATATTGTGTAGGAACACGGGACCTAGGTCCAGTATCTCCGGGACAATATGGATCATGAGATGTACCATGATATCGAAGAATGCTGGAGGGAAGTACATCTCAAGTTCGCACAGTATGACAATGATCTCCTCCTGCAGCTTGTGGCAACGCGTAACGGAGATCGACTTCTGAGATATCGTGTTGAAGAAGTTACAAAGATTCAAGACTGTCTTGCGGACCTCCGGCTCCATGAGACCTCTGATTGCAACAGGAAGTATCTGCGTGATCATCACGTGGCAATCATGAGACTTCATACCAATTACTCGGTGACTCTTCATGTCAACTATTCTCCCGATGTTTGCCGAGTAACCGGAAGAAACTTTGACACCTTGGAGGCACTCCAAAAAGCTAACGATCTCTTTTTTGCTGAGAGTGTAACAAGCAGCGGGACAGTCCGTCTTGATTCTGACTGCACCCGTCCCCAACTTGGTCGTTCGCTTCGTAGCCCACAGCTTCTTTCTTATACCCAAGAATTCCATGTCAGCTCGTGCCTTCGGTCCATCTTTTGTCTTTTCTGAAATGTTGAGCAGGATACCAAGCAAGCTCTCGCACACGTTTTTTTCAACATGCATGACGTCTATGCTGTGACGTGTGCTTAGGAATCTCCAGTAAGGCAAATCCCAGAATACGGATTTCCTTTTCCAGACGCCGTCCTGCATGGGAACAGACGGTTGTGTCTTACCGGGCGTAACAGGGGGCATTGTGTTCACGATGTCATAGATTTCCACCCCGGTCTTCTCCCGAGGCGCCGAACGGACCTCAACAGTATTGTCAAACAATTCCTTCTCTTGCCTCCATGGGTCGTTCTGTTTCAGCCACCTTCGGTGGCCCATGAACACGATTTTTTTGGATCCCTTTAGGTGTAAACTTGTAGTAGACTCCAAACACTTCACACATCCTTTGTACCCATGAACACACTGGCAGGACTGATATCCGTACGCGGGGTAGTCTTGGACCGTCGTGAACAACAGCGCTTTCAGATTGAAGTACTCTTCTTCGTATGCGTCCCAGACCTGGGCCCCTGGTTCCCACAGTGTAGCTAGTTCTTCGAACAATAATTGTTGATACATGTTCAGATCGTTCCCGGGTTGCTTCGGCCCTTGTATGAGAATAGAGAGGTGTATGTACTTTCGTTTCATGCACAGCCATGGAGGAAGGTTGTACATCCATAGAACCACGGGCCAAGTGCTGTGTCTGCTGCTCATGTTGCCAAATGGATTGATCCCGTCCGTACTCATACCGAACCTGATATTCCTCGGATCTTTTCCGAAATCATCGTATTGGGCGTCGATTGCCCTCCACTGCGAAGCATCGGCAGGGTGTCTCATCACTCCATCATCAGTTTTCCGCCCTCGGCGTGCCAACGTAGCAGCTTTGCCTCCTTCTTGTTAGCGAATAAACGATTCAAACGAGGAAGGACCGGAAGATACCATACAACCTTTGCTAGAGCGCCACTCTTCACTGGGTCCTCATCATCGGCTTGCTTTCTACCCCTCTTGAATCTGGAGGTGTTGCACGTGGGACACTTGTACAGCTTCTCGTGCTCCTTGCGGTAAATAAAGCAGTCATTCGGACACGCATGGAACCTCTTCACCTCTAACCCAAGAGGGCAGACAACCTTCTTGGCTTCTTCGGTGCTTGTAGGCAGCAAGTTGTTTTTCGGAAAAACTTTTGCAAGAAAAGCTAGTGTCTCATCGAAGCCTTCGTCCGGACAGTTGTGGGCTGCCTTGATCCTTAGAAGTTCCAGCGTGACCGACAGACGCGTGTGCTCTGGATCGGAACCGGTATACAACGGGATTTGTGAGTCTTCAACTAGTCTCGAGAACTTAGCAGCCTCTCTTTCATCCTCGGGATCTATCACCACCTGCTCCACCATGTGAACGTCCTGCACCATATTGGCCAAATTGTTTCCCGTTTCTCCTTCGGCGTCAGGTTCGATACTCCCCTCGTCTTCTTCGTCATCTCCGTGTTCGGCAGCTTGCTGTAACACCTGATCTTCCTCCTCCTCGCCGTGACATGTCCAACGTGTATAGCCTGACATGAAACCCTTAAGCGCCAGGTGTACCGTCACCCTCCCTCTCGTATCGAACATTACCAAATTTTTGCAATCACGACATGGACAGCAAATCTTCGTGCCACCTTTTGCCCTCATATCTCGTTCGGCGACATCAAGAAACTCGTTCAAAGCCATAGCCCAATTCTCTGTCGCCCGGTTGTCGTACATCCAACTGCGATCCATCGATCAACACCTACGACACGAAACTAATCAGTTCGATAACCGAAAATCACATCAAATATGTATACGACATGAAAAGAACACTGGCGAGCATTATTACCGAGCGCTAGCGATCTTTTTGGTGAGAAATGATAATGGAGAGAGTGGGAGTGAGAGGAGGAGAGAGAGAATGAGAGAGAGAATGAGAGAGAGCTAGAAATATGGATGAGGAGGAGGGTGGGAGAGAGTGAGAGGATGAGGAGGAGGGAGAGAGTGAGAGGATGAGGAGGGTGGGAGAGAGTGAGAGGATGAGGAGGGAGAGAGTGAGAGGATGAGGAGGAGGGAGAGAGTGAGAGGAGGAGCAAAATCTAGATCTAGATCTAGATCTAGATCTAGTCCCTCTAGAGCTTAGGATGAGGGTTGGGGAGAGGGAAGAAATGGTTGTGGGTTGGGAGGGGGAAGGGGGGGCGGCGGCGGCGGGGGCAGCAGCTTGTGGGATGGCGGCGCTCGCTGCTGGCCGGTTGGCGCGCGAGCACTGGCCAGCAGCGAGGCCGTACTCTATTTTTATAGTAAGGAGCACCACTGACGGGCCCTTAAAAGGTCACCGTCAGTGATTCATCAGCAACGTAAGCAACAAATATCGCTGACAGACGGGAAAGACCGCCGTCAGTGAAGACAACATATCCACTGATGGGCAGAATATAAGAGCCCGTCAGTGAACTGGCACGTCATATGTTCAACCTTTCACTGACGATCCAAGTCGCTGCCCGTCAGTGGAGATTATATCTCCACTGACGGGCTCTTAACAAGGGCCCGTCAGTGGAAATGACGCGTCATCTATCCCACCTCATGCTCATCTCCACTGACGGGCTGTTTTGGCGCCCGTCAGTGGTGTTCCTCACCTCCTTCTTTGCTGCGTTCTCCGCTGACGGGCTATTTTGCGTCCGTCGGTGGAGTTCCCCTCCAGCGACGGACCTTTTTATGCCCGTCAGTGGAGGGGGTTCAGGAGAGGGTCTATCTGTAGTAGTGTATTCATAGTGAAGCCGCAGCCGAGCAAGAGCGGTCTGACCGTGGTGGGGGTGCTGGATTCTAGCTCCGGCCCAGAGCCGTCAAGCTTTATCTGGACCTCCCCTTCTAGACCTCTAATAAGGGATGGCACTCGGATTGGTTCTACATCTCCAATCCGGCGCCATCTCTTCTAGAGTTCGGGGGTCAGCCGCTCGAGGTCCGGCCGAGCTGGACCAACTTGCCGCAGGATTGGGAGCAGCCCGCGGTTATGGTGCTCATGGGGGTTCTCTCCGAGGCGCTCAAGGCTGGCGTCTCTGGGGTCGTCATCGTCTCCACTTTCATCCGTCGCCGAGTCCAACCGGTGAAACTAAGGGCACACCCGATGTTCAGATACTCCGACAGCCAAGACGCAACTCGGGAGTCAGTCGACGAGCTCTCAGAGACTGCGATGCGGCACTGGGTTGGAAAGCTGATGGCCCAAGGGACAGATCTGGACATCTCCCGGCAGCCACTGCCCTTCAGTCATGCCAACCCGCTGAACCAGGTGAGTGATCATTCTTCCGACTTTGCTTATCCGTGGTTTGAGTTTTGGCCAAGTCTATATTTGGATTGTGTTTGTGCATCCCGAACTTGCAGGACCTATTCGGGTTCAGTTCCTCTGCTCCCTTCCGAAGAAGGAGGTATGGAACCAACCCCAATACGCCGACGTTTCCAGCGGCGGGCAGCCGCCACAGAGTGGCACCCAACCATCCTCCACCGGTGCCAGGTCGTCAAGGGGAGGGGCCTCAGTGACGGAGGAGCCCAGCGCTCCTCCACCTGTTCCAACAGCAACTCCTGAGGAAGAGACTCATGAGGATGAAGATGACATCCCCCTTCGAGTTAATCAAAGGAGGCAGACAGCGACCGGCGCCGTCACGGGGGACAGGACGATTCCTCCGCCCCGCCCGCCGCGTCGGGGGGACAGGACGACTGTTTTGCCCCGCTTGCTCCGACGGCTCCAGCTGCCACCACCGAGGAGGCCCCTCGTGCGGCTAATGACGTGGTTCCTCCCAGCCGGGGGGAGAAAAGGACTACCGATGTCGCCTTCGGGGGGCAGAGTGGCTCCGCGACATCACCGACTCCGGTGGCTACCGTACTAAAGCAACAGGCTTCGGGGTCCAAGAAGTGCATCCCTGTTCCTCGATCCGACAAGTAAGCCACTTGGTGAATATTTCCTTGCTCATTCTGTCTTCGGAGCTAACGAGCCGGGGTGTTTTTCTATAGGGTGCGGCGATCGGGGGATGTTCTGAAGGCTCCACCGAGTGCCCTGGGCTCCAGCCAGGGCTGGAGCCAGCCGGGGCCGGACGTGCAGCCTTCGTCTCCTCCACGGCCTTCTTCTCCGCCGCAGCCTTCCCCTCAGTGGAGTGGTGCGCCGCCGACTCTGTCCCCTGCTCCTCAGTCGGAAGAGGCCGCCACCGGAACGCAGGCCCCTGCTGTGACGGAGCAGACTGAGCCGAGCCAGACGTAGACCACCCCGCCTGACCGCCAGGGGAATCTGGTGTTTCCGGTGGTGGAAGAGGACATTGGGCACGTGCCCCCTTCCCCGGGAAGCCTCCACCTGGCCCTCCAGCCTCTGCAGATCTGGCAGTCGGACCCTTTGAGGCCCAGCGTAGTCTTCCGGGAGATAGATGACGTCCAGGAAGCAGGCAAGTGGGAGGAGGCGTTGGGCGCCGCTAACAATCTCGGGGAGGAGCTGCCGATGCTGATGAAGGTGATCCGGGAGAGTGCCAACTTGGTCAACGGGAAGCTCCTGCCGCTGATGTAGGTACATGTTTTTCCTTTCTTGTGTTCTGCAGTTTTCACTCTGGGGGCACGGTTAGTGCACCCAGAGGGTGTAGCCCCTGAGCCTTCAGCTGACTAGGATAGTCGAGCGGAGGGTTCTTCTCTTTTTCGTAGTTTTCTCTCTGGGGGCACGATCAGTGCACCCAGAGGGTGTAGCCCCCGAGGCTTTGGCTGACTAGGATAGTTGGGCGGAGGGTCCTTGATGTCTTCTTTGCTAATCCGAGTGTCTTATCTTTCTCCGCTCTTTCCTTGCGAAACTTGGCCAGGTGATCCCGGGACAAGACTGAGTTCCTTCAAAAGCAACTCCCAGCCTTCGAGCGACTCGGCTAGCGTAAGGCCGAGTGGGACAATCTGAAGGGTACCCTCCAGGCAACACAGAATCAAGTGCTCGCCCAGGAGAGCGAGATTGAATCCCTGAAGAGGGACGTTTGCCAGGAGGCCACCTGGGCTCGAGGTAAGGAGGCTGAGTCTCCTTTGATCATTTCTGTCTGTTGGTGCTGACCTGTTTTCCTGCAGCTGCAGAAGATGAAAACTCCAAGCTCAAGGAGGAGCTTGAGGCGATGAAGGCCCGCGCCAGGCAACTCGCCACTGCCGAAGAGAGGGCCTCCAGGCTTCGAAAGGAACTCGAGGCGGAGAAGGCTCGCATCGAGCAGCTTGCCTCCGCTTAAGAGAGGGCCTCCAAGCTTCGGGAGGAGCTCGAGGCGGAGAGGGCTCGAGTCGGGCAGTTGGAGAGCGAGGCCACTGTCATGGACGGTAGTCTGAGGCGGGCTCTGGAGGCCGTCGAGGTGGCGAACAAGAGGTCCGCTGACTCCGCCGTTGGTAAGTCTACGCCTCGGGTTTTGGTTAGTCAGAATCCTTTAAATGTTCTGCTAACTCCTTTGTCTTGTACTGGCAGCTTTCCAGATCCACCTCCAGGAGGTCAGCGATTTGGCTGAGTCGTTGAAGGCGGCCGGTCAAATAGCCTTGTTCTGCCTTGTTGGGAGGGCTCAGGTGCCAGCTCGGGCCTGATCTCCATGTCTACTAAGTCGAGACATGCGTTGAGGCCGTCCTTCGTCTTCCCTGGAATATTAAGTAAGAGACCAATCAGGCTGTCACACACGTTCTTCTCTACATGCATAACGTCGATGCAGTGGCGAACTTCAAGGTGCCGCCAGTACGATAACTCCCAAAATATTAATTTCTTCTTCCACATGCCGCTGGCCTTCACTTTTTTACCGCTCTTTCCAAGGACAACATCGATATCCTTAACCATATTGTACACCTCTTGCCCGCTGTAATGCCTTGGACATAAAGCTCTCTCCCTCGTCCCGTCGAATTGTTCCTTCATATTGCGGTACGGGTGATTCCTCTTAAGGAACCTACGGTGGCGCATGAACACCGTCTTACGGGAGTGGGCCAGCCACCTACTCGCGGTACCATCCAAGCACTGAGGGCAAGCCTTGTCTGGTTCTTTACTCTGGCCCGAAAGGTTACGTAGGGCAGGCAAATCATTGACCGTGCAGAACAACATGGCGTGTAGGGTGAAGTTCTCCTATTTGTACGCATCCCATACCTGTACCCCTTCATTCCACAGTGTTTTCAGATCTTCCACCAAAGGTCTTAGGTAGACGTCGATATCATTCCCGGGTTGCTTCGGCCCTTGGATAAGCAGTGACATCATGATGTACTTCCGCTTCATACACAGCCAAGGTGGTAGGTTGTACATACTAAGAGCAACTGGCCAAGTGCTGTGCCAGCTGCTCATGTTGCCGAAAGGATTCATTCCGTCCGTGCTCAACACGAACCTTATATTCCTCGGCTCCGCACCGAAGTGTTCGAAGATCATGTCGATGTTTCTCCACTGCGCGGAGTCGGCAGGGTGTCTTAGCTTTCCATCTTTCTTACGGTCCTCCGAGTGCCAGCACAACAACTTGGCCTCTTTTGGGTTCGCGAACAGATGCTTCAGACGCGGAATTACGGGCAGATACCACACCACCTTAGCGGGAACTCCTTTCTTCGGCTCGATGAAAGACTCGCCGTCGTCTGGTTGGCTCTTACGCTTGTAGCGAGATGCTTTGCACACTGGACATGAACGCGAGTTCGATAATTCATTCCGGTACAAGATACAGTCGTTCGGACATGCATGTATCCTTTCTACCTCCATCCCCAGTGGACAAACCACTTGCTTTGCTCGGTATGTGTTTTTGGGCAGCTCGTTACCATCCGGAAGCATCTCCGAGAGGAGACCTAGGAGCGCCGTGAAACTCTTGTCTGACCAACCATAGCTTGCTTTCAATTTAAGCAGCTCGAGCACGGACGACAGCTTTGTGTATTTCGGCTTGCAACCCGGAAACAAAGGTTTTTCTGAGTCCTCAATCAAGTACATGAACTTGTTTAGGTCTCTCTCAGTATTAAAGTTCACGTCAGCATTGCGCTGCATCTGATCCAACCTATCATCGTCCTCTGCGCCACCACAATCATCGTCTGCACGTACTTCCTCATGGCGGCCACAATCATCATCTGCACCTACTTCGTCATCATCTTCTCTTCTTTCGTTGACTTCGGGTTCTTGTTCTTGGACGGTGCCAACGTCTTCGTGTAACATGTTCTGCTCTTCACCATGTTTGGTCCAACACGTGTAGTCCGGTTTGAAGCCCCTAATAATCAAGTGCGCTTGGATCTGTAGGGCTGAGTTGTGTCCGAGAAATGATCTCTCATTTTTACAGTCGCAACAAGGACAATATGTAAATTCAACACCCTTCTTCAACCTATCCTCCTCGGCGACTCTAAGAAAATTCGTCACACCGTCAAGGTACGCTTGGTTCGTACGAGAACCGTACATCTACACCCGATCCATCTGGCTACACGCGCTGCACAATAAGAAAATTAGTGTTAAATTGACATAATAAAAGAAAGCCACGTAGCTTCTCATCGAAAAAGA
The DNA here is from genome assembly GCA_019208055.1 of Stipa capillata. NCBI lineage: Eukaryota > Viridiplantae > Streptophyta > Magnoliopsida > Poales > Poaceae > Stipa > Stipa capillata. The sequence continues at coordinate 29,744 of JAGXJF010000003.1, read as the reverse complement.
GGAGCTTATGTAGAAATCGTACTACAATTTAAGGGTTTAAGGGTATAAACGTAAATATCAAAATGCGGAACATCGGCATGAGATGAAATGCATGTCATGGAATAGAGGACATAAAATAAAGACCAATGCAAATGTAATCAATTTAATCGGAGTCCGGACGCTGAAAATATCGCGATCCGAATTTCTCCGGGGGTTCCGGAAACCCTAATTTGAGTTTTTAGTCACTTTTATTTTTTCTACAATGCAAACACGAGTGAAAATGCCATAATTGCATAGATTTTATTTTTCTGAACATTTTGATATATTATTTGCATTTTTTTGACTAATAATGAATTTTCTATGATTTTTATAAGATTTAAATATTTAAATACTCTTTTTGATCTTTTCCTCAGTAAAAATAATAAATAACTAAATTCAAAAATAGTAGGCCCTGACAGGTGGGTCCCACTGGTCATATTTTTATTTTTATTTTTTTTATTATTAATTTTTTTTCCTGAGGGTCGGCGGTCGATCGGCCGGGACACCGGCCGAGCTCGATCGACCGCGGCGGCAAGTGGCGGTGGCGCGGGAAGCGGCGGCGCACGGAGGAGGGAGGACGGAGTGCGGCGGCTTACCGGGAGGCGGCGCGGCGAGGCAGGCGGTGGCGAGGGAGGCGGCGAGGCGGGGAAGCTTCGGGGGCTGGCCTGGCGGCGGCGGCGGCGGCGGGAGAGCGTCGGCGGGTGGCGGCGGTGGCTTGGGGAGGTCGGCGGCGGGCGGCACGAGCTCCGGTCGGCGGCGGCGCTTGCAGGCAGCTCGAGGTTCCGCAAGACACGAAGCTCGGCTAGCTGGGAGTGGAGTAAGAGAGTGAGCTTTAGTGCAGACGGCTCCAAGTAGGGAACCGTCCGCACAAATAACGCAGACGGCTCCCAACTGGCAGCCGTCTGCACTGTATGGCTTAGTGCAGACGGCTCCCAACTGGCACCGTCTATGGTATTAGTGCAGACGGTACCGGTTGGGAGCCGTCTGCACTGTATGGATTAGTGCAGACGGCTCCCAACCGGTACCGTCTGTACTATTTGTGTAGACGGTTCCGTGTTGGAGCCGTCTGTACAGTACGGGTTAGTGCAGACGGCTCCCAACTGGGACCGTCTGTACTATTTGTGCAGACGGTTCCGTGTGGGAACTGTCTGTATTGTGCCGTCCTGCGTTTTCCCCATCCTTGGTCGTGATTTGTGCAGACGGTTGGTGTTGGGAGCCGTCTGTGATAAGAATTGTACAGACGTCTCCCGGTTGCCGTCTGTACAAGGGGCGTCCCGTTAAATGCTATCTGTAGTAGTGTTGCCCCGATCTTGATTTCGAGCATGGTGGAGAATATCATAACCAAGGCCCAAACAGCGGTAGAAAACTTGAGGCGGAATTGGTGGAGATCAAGGCTGATCTGTCCGAGATGAAATTATTGAGTCTGAGGTACGGACACTATGCATGGAGATGGTCACTATGCCTAAGATTGAATACAAACTGGTGGAAATGCAAATAGCAATGCAAGCAACCTTGGCACAGATCTTAGATAATAATGCTCCTTCATCAGACCAGCATATGCGCACACCATCATGTTCTGGTGCAGCTGTAGAGAACCCTCCCATCCCTGATAGTCTACGGGCCTGTTTGGTTGGGCTGTGGCTATTGACAAAGTTGCTGTTGGCTGGTTGTCTGGAAAAGCTGCTGTAGCTGTGGGAAAGTGAACATATGGCTTTTGGTTTATCCAAACCATCTATAGCATTTTGGAAAATGAGTACAGAAGCTTCAACACATTGCAAAAAGCTGGCAGAAGGCAGCTTTTCCAAACAGCTGAATTTGCACTGCAAAGTCCACAGCTACCGTTGGCAAAAGCTGATGAAAAGCTAGCCGTTTGGTTGGGCTACAGCTTTTTCCAGTGAAAAACTGCTGAAAAGCCCAACCAAACACCCCCTACGTGTCCCTAAGATTAGTATTCCTTCATATTTGCCTACTGTGAATCTAAATGCTACTTTTCAAAATGCAATGCTTGGATCTATTCTTGTTTCTGTTTCTGCATCCTCAATTCCAACTACAGTATTGTTTACTGATAGCACTACAGTAACCACTGTTAGGGATAACACCCTCCCACCCGCCACACAATTTCGTTTGTCACCTATCTATCACTACACATATGGGTAGACCTCCTCCTAATTTTACCCCACCACTAGCAATTTTGGCCATTTTCCTCCACTTTTTGCTCCCCAATATTATCCCCCAACATCCTACAATCCCATAACTGGATAATATATTTGTGGTAGAAATCATGGTGATCCTTAGCATTCTATGTACCTTTCCGAAGTTTAGATTAATGATTGATATAGAAATCAATATGCTACTCAGTTGGGTGGACAATCTTACTATGTGGAAGCTGTGTTAAAAGGCCCAAGATTAGAAATACCTTTGTTTGGTAGGGAAGATCCCATAGGATGGTTAATTGCCTGTGAGAAATTCTTTGACATGATAGGTACTCCCTATGATTAGTGGGTGAATCTTACTATAGGGCACTGCCAAGGTAGAGCTTCCACACGACTTAAAAACATATGTGCACCATGGCAAATGGTCACTTGGCAACAATTTTGCCAACTTATTGCTGACAGATTTACTAAAGCAAATGCCCATGAGGCAATTGAACAATTAAAAAAAACATATTCAGTGCATCATTATATCGATAGGTTTAAAGAGTGTGTAGCCATGTGAAAGGATCTAGACTATCAACTAGAGGGTGGTGAATAAGAAATTAATAAAAATTAGTCTCAAAAATAAATTATATACAAGTAATTTTATAGCATAAAGCAAAATCTAGCATGCTAGTGGTCAAAAGAAGTAAGAAAGTAAGTATAGTGAAGTGCAAAAAAACAACTATAGGGGCGACATAGGATTTTGTTGTGAAAGTTCAAACATTTGACGAGGCTCTACGTCTCCGTTGAGGAAGCTTGGTCCAACAATCAAAGTCGACATCGAATCGTGATCTTTTCTCAAGAATTTTGATGATGCGAAGTTTCCCTTCACTGTGCGGTAGGTGAACTCCAACTTTCACAAACTTCTCAGTTTCTTCACAACCTTGAAAACTCTCGAGCGACGTCTAACCATCTAGGAGACACCATGCTCCAAGAGTAATATGAACTTGGTCTCAGCGTGGAGGTGATCCCTTGCTTAGATCTCAATGGAAATTCAACCTAAATCCTCAAGATTTTCCCTCTCAAAAATTCTCACAAAAATGCAAGAGAGAGGTGATGAGGACATGACCCCCATCAATACACCCGCTGCCACTTCTACTTCCACTACTTCAACTACATCCGCTGCTCAAACCATAAAGAACAAAAGGAGGTCTGTTAAGATCTTCAAGAACATGCGAGGATTCAAGTTCAAAATCTCAAGAGGAGGAGGGAATGAAGTTCATGTGACTATAGCCATGTCCCACATGAATTGGTGTTGTATCAAGAGTTCTCCCACATCACTTTTGGTCCAAAAAGAGCTAGAGATCAAGTCCCACAAGATCTGAACTCTGATTCGGATGGCTGAGATAGCCCTGACTTCAAACATCCATATCTCGAGTATACAGACTCTGATTTGGGTGATCTTAGACTCTTTGGAAAGCTTATCTTGTGCTCTTTCTAACTTGTCTAGCCTGATCTCAAAATTCCTTATGAGCACACAACAATTGTAAAAATAGTCCAGGATTGTTTCTAAAACAGATCACCTCTTCTCTTTATATACCCCTAGGATTCTCTATTTAGTTTTTGGGATTCATTGAGTTGTTTAGCTATTGCTACATTATCACATCTACAAGTTGTGTAGGACTACCGCATTGTTTAGATCGCCAGTGTAATCCCAATACATTTTTTTAGCTCTTCTGCCAATTTAATACTCGCAATTTCATATTGCAATTTATCATAGTTTTTCCTGGTTTTTTGGTTGCTTGCAGGACCTTGAACTTCGTTGTTCAGGTTGATTACGCCAACGGCAAGGTCATGATGACGGTAAAATGGGGCGGGATATCGCGTCCACGTCATAGAAATAGATTAAGTAAAATTTAAAGCGTAAATGTAAATAAGGCAAAACAAATCAGGTATTACGAGACCATTACTTCTAAAATTCTTACATTTATATAAAAACTCTGTTAATTACATCTCTTACGAGAAAACCCCTGATTAAGAATTTCAACATCTCTATTACAACAGACTACATCATATGACTATTACAAAAATGTAAAAGAAAATCTTTCTCGCCGTCGATGACTGACACCTGCTTCGAGGAAACTTGGATTTACCCATGGGTATTTTGTAGCATGGTGCTTATGTTTTAGGGTATATATATTTTAGCATGGTGCAAGATGGTGCTAATGTGTAACCAACATCAATGTTGGTTTTGATTGGTTTTGATAAGACATAATATTTAAAATTTGTGGCGCATGTATGCGATATGGAGCATATGTTTTATTTAGTTTTGCTCCACCTGTGTTACTACTAACACCACGTAGCATTAATATGATGCCCGCCAGTAGTGTAACCGAAGTGAAGCTTTGTGATATGGTTTTAGTGATTTTTAGAACCTATTACACAACAAGAATGATTTTATTAAGTTTTGCTTCATCTGTATTACTACTAACACCTTGTAGTGCCAATATGGCACTCGATGTAGCGTAATCGAAATGAAGCTAAATTGGTTTTGGTGGAGCATGGTGTTTATGATTTTTGGCCTATGTGTGCTATATGTGGCATATATTTTTTGAGAAAGGCAAATGTACATGTACATGTGGGTACATGAGTTAAGGATTTAGGTCAATTCTCATATTTGTGCATCTCAAAAAATTCTCCAAAAATTCATAGATGTTTATCATGTTATAATGTACAAACCCACAAAATTTCATGCAAAAATATAATCAAGAGTGCCCTACACAAAAAAGACAAAAAATTCAACTTATTTTTAAAACAATGTAGCAACATTTTTTTGTCTTTTTTATGTAGGCCACTCTTGATTATATTTTTGTATGAAATTTTGTGGGTTTGTACATTATAACATGATGAACATCTATGAATTTTTGAAGAATTTTTTGAGATGCACAAATATGAGAATTGACCTAAATCCTTAACTCATGTACCCACATGTACATGTACAAAATCCACTCTCATATTTTTTATATGACTTTTCTCCACTAGTATTACTACTACATCATGTAGCGCTAATCTAGCGTCTACGTATAGTGTAACCAAAATAAAGTTTGTGTCATAGTCTTTACAATTTTATTGAAGCCTATGTATAGTACATGAAGCATGTTTTATTAACCCAAGTGAAGTTTACTACTAAAACCAATTAGCGTTGGTATGGCGCTCGTTTGTAGTATAACCCAAGTGAAGTTTGGTTTTCTACTTGTTTGTATTACTACTAACACCGGGTGGCACTACTATGGCACCCACATGTAACGTAACCAAAATAGGAGTATATTACGTGCTATTTTATACTTTTCCATTCCTCATGTTATGGTATTTGAGATTTAACCTTTTTTATGTTTAGCTTTCCCGCGCTTTACCCTTGTGATGCATATTTTATACCCTTTTTGGTTTGTATCCATTTTGAGGACCCAACCAAGAACGATGCCTTCATTTATCCCAACCTTGATTTGTACCCATTTTGAGGGTGATTACAACAACTTCTCTCTCTTTTTTATTTTTCTATGTGTTTTTTTCTGTCTATCGTTGTTCTGCTCCGAGTGTCACCGTGATCGTTCCGCGCTGAGCGTCGTCATGGTCGTGCAGGACGTGGGCAACATGGGCGTAGTGGAGATATAAGCCTGTTGATTACTGTATGAGGCATTTGATTCAGCTAACTGATGATATATGCATGCATGCATATCTCACATCCGAATGAGTCATGGCCCCCTTTTTTTCTTATTTACTCAGTTTGCTGAAATCATGTGACGTGCATGGACCATGATCTTTCTTTTGACACTTGATTAATCATCGAGATGTGCAACCTCTGCATGCATGCAGTTAACTGACGTGTGGACCAACTGATTATCGTCAGTTGGTTAATCAGCCAGCTAAGTGTTGGGCTCTAATATAATATTCTTGATTAATTCATAGTTAGAAGGATTTTTAACTATTTCATGCATGTAGCTTATTTTTTTAGTTTCTTTTCTCGTGACTTAGGAGCAGGTTTATTTGAACTGCAACGAGACTCTTATACTTCTCTTTTTAAATACATGAAGAGATGTCCTCCACGTGGCTATGCGTCACTGATATTCAGTTGATGATCTAAATTTATACTTTACCCGCTTTGATCTTTTATAATTAATGTGACATTTGATCAAGAGTTTTCGACTAATGTTGTAATGATTATTTTATAATATTTGCATAATAATGGAGTTTAGCCGTTAAAATCAATTATGTATTATATTTTTATATAGTTGTTGGCTCACGTTAAAATCCATGTCAACAGATGCCCCCTCGAGGTTCGAATGTGAAGACTATTTTATTTCGGATCCGAAGCTCGAAATATATAAGCCCATATTTTATTACGTGTCTATCACTTTATATATATAGATGTATATATATACATATATTTGAATAAATAGGTGAGTTGAGTGTCTACTTCAAAAAAGAAAGAATAAATAGGTGAGCCGAGTGTTGTGCACCACCGCCCTATAATTTTAGGTCATGCAGCGTAACAAACCGAGCTTTCAGAATCTATTCAGTTTCGCTCGACCGAACGCCTGTTTGTTTATTCTCTTCCTGATTTCTCCTGAGTATATCATCCGTAGTCAACCAAAGTTTCTACTCTTCTCACGAGTCATGAATACTTCTCGAGCTTTTTGGGTACGTGCGCCTATTGACTGCTTGCTTTTGTCTTTCTTTACTAAGACTCTCCCTTAATCCTCTCCTTTTCTTTAACAGAGGGTGCAGGGGATCAACCTCGACGGGACGTCGCATCTGTCCTCATTGCAACAACTGGTAGATGCATCTTTCTATGCTACCTTAAGCTAAAAGCTACGTGAAGATATGAGTACTCGTTTGATATTTTTTTTGTCCTGATGGTGCAGGCACATCGGGTTACGATCTAATATAAGAGATCAATCCTACACGGTGAATTTGTTCTTTGCAGTTGTACCAATCTCCCCTTTCCCCATTATTATCGCAATTCCATAAGCATGCATGTAACAGTACCAGACATCAGATTACTTGCCTATCCAAACTGCAACGTGAAACATCATGACAACCTTTTTAATCACGATGCGTGTAACCGCCTTTTAAAACATAATATTATTGTGTAGAATTAGCTAATTGCTGTCGGAGCGTAATCGCTGTTGGAGTTTCGGGAGTTTTTGGTATAAGCTTGGTCTATTGTACAATTGTTGACCTGCGGATTTTATTTTATTTTTGCTTACAAGAAATAAAAAAACTCCCTCACAATTGGCATCCCGGGAGGCCTTGATATAGGCTTGGTCCGTTGTACAAGTGCAGAGCTGCCACTTATCATTATATTTTTATACGGGGCATGAAAATGATTCTCTCACGGTTGGTGTTCCGGGAAGCTTTGATATAGGCTTGGTCCATTGTACAACTGTCAGGCGGCACATTTTTTATGTAAGAGATGAATAAACACTCTCACAGTTGGTGTTCCGGCAAGTCTTGATGTAGGCTTGGTCCATCGTACAAATACGGAGCGATACTGTTTTTTTAATTATGCAAGATCACTTAACACTTTTTTAATGAACTTTTGGTCGCTTTAATTCCCTAGGCATTTCCTATGGTTTTCCATTTCCAATACTGCTATTCTATTTGCCGGAGTATGTAATGCATCCAAGAATATTATGTCCTCCTTATTTACCGGTACAACATTATTTATGTCTTGTTCACGTACCAATACCATTTTTGTTTCATGCATATAGATGGCGCAACAAGTCTCGTTTTTGTCCCACAAGATTTCTCTTTGCCAACTAGCCAAGTGACAAATGTTTGAACCAGAAACTACCGAACTAGCCAATCTAGTGATCAGAGAATTAGAAATACCACACGGCAATCCGAAATATGATAACTGCGGGTGGAAATCAGGGCATTCCTTTTCAGCATGCTGCTACTACCCCCTTGCACCTTTACCTAGGCTTGATGAAACTTTAACCTTGGGAACTTGCATAATGTCCAAGGGTTTAGGTCGGGAGCATCATGAGGTTGAATATATTGTACCTCCACATGGATATACCGCATGGGGGTCCCAAGTTTTGAAGAAGTATTCTATTCATTTGAAAGGGAATGAAGAGGGTGTGGACTACATTTATGGAGCTATATATTTCTCCTTAGGCGATTACTCTGTCTCCCCTCCACTACTGAGGTCCTTATTGGAGAAGTGGAATCCCAACACGAATACATTTTTATTCTCGTGTGGTGAGTGCACGGTCACACTCTTGGACATGCATAAAATGGCTAGGTTACCTTCAGATGGAGATCCATATGACGAATATGTCCCTGCTAGTCATGAGCTAGATCCTTCATTACTCTTATATCCTAATTTCCTATCACAACTCTTAGACATCTGGCGCAGACTTGCTGTGGGTGGCAAAGTGGGCTTTCAAGAGTGGTGTAATTATTTTCATAATCTCGAGGATGATTGTTTCCATATCATTACTCTCTAGGATGAACGAGTTTATACAGCGGCTTTTATTGCACTTTGGCTTTGCCATTTCGTTGTTGTTGGCAGTGGACCATATGTTCGCCCTGGGTATTGGTGATGGCATCCTGGATCACTTTAGGACGTCGCATTTCTTTGGCTCTGCCCGCCCTTTGTTCTCTGTACTATTCACTTCAGCTGATTAGTGCTCACCCCATTGGTCCTTCTTATATGAAGAGAGCCTGGCCAGTTCATTATGTTATTGGCTTGATGGGCATGCACTTGAAGAAAAATCTTTGGCAACAAAGCAAAAAAGACCACGTTTTCCTACCTATAAACATTTGCCAGTGAAACCTGATATAGTAAATACTATGTCCAGGGCTCCACATCATTCCTCTCCTGACAAGGCACATGCTTTCTTCCAAAATTGTCACAATATTTATTGGAATCCATATGTTTTAGCAAATTTCGAGGATATGTTTGAGCCGAAAGCGGCCTTCTTAATTTCTATCCGTAAAGGGATGCTTCCTTGGAGGCGTGGTTCTTTTATTACAGATCTATGCATTGCCGAACCTTATCATCCTGATCGAGTGGCCCAACAATTCTATTTTGACCAAGTCGTACCTTTCTCTCCATTGGCTAGTCTGTACACGAGGGATGACATTGGAATTGCCTATGCATTTTGGTCACATTTGTTATACTCTGGTCAAGAAGAATTTTGCTACTTCCCGGATGACACTCGAGGGAGATTCTTCAGTGGCATGGGCTGATTGGTGGAAAAATTTTATGAAGCCTTTCACTGCGGTTTTGGATAGTCTTCCCAATGGCAATTTGTCTGGTCGGATTCCCTTCGATCAAAGAATAAAGAGTAAATATGCACAACAAAGTCATATCAAAGCTCGCAAACTCTCCAGTGGGGATCTTCTGGTGGTGAGGAGGGTAACTACTGGGCATCAAAAGCAACACATTGCAGCCATTAAAGAAAGGGAAGCAATAATCAGGGATAATTGGAGACCCATACTTCATATTTATTTATTTGACGCCCATGCTGATCCTCTCGCTCAACCTCCACCAGTAAGTTGCCATTATGTATATACATATATTTTTTAGTAGTGGCAACCAATACTAATATTCATTTCATGTTTTTTTCTTTACCTCTTTGTATCAGCAAGTAGGCAATCCACCCAATGACACTACGACAGGTTCTACTCTTTCCAATCCTTTGCCCATCGAGAATGCATCAGCATGTGGACATCGTGAGACTATTCCAGTTACAAGAGAAGGAAGGCATAGACGTCTGACCCTTACCTCCATTAATGAGGAAGAGTCGCCAACAGCTAACAGAAAGCTTAAGTTTGATAGTGAAGAGAATGCTCATGAACCAACAGTACTGGAAAACCTAGAACTACATCACACGGTTGGTGCTTTTGTTAGCAGTGAGGAACTTGATCACGTAATTTTGGGTGAGAAAGACCATGGTCTTGGTGATATTTTTGATCTATCTGTCGACGACTTTGACATGGACGAATCAATCATAGATCGCCCAGCTATGGCACCAACTTTAGATCAAAATATGCCCCTGTCCCTAAATCACTTGATTTGCCATCATCCACACATGGTAGTTTTGCATACATCACATTTGTGTTCATCTAATTTTGATTATTCACTTATTTTGTTTATTTATCTTAGTGTACTTATGTATGAATCATTTGCCCTACTCCTTTCCTTTTTAGGTTGTGAAAATCAAGTCCATAATCCGACGAACAATGAGGAAGTGGCTATTCCAGCAACAGCTGCACAAATGGATATTTCTTTCATTAAAGAGGCGCCATTTCTGAACACCACTGACATGTTTGTGAGAAAGGCACTTGAAGACCTGAATGCTTCCATGCTTCGTGATCCCCAGCGACAAGCCGTTCTTGAGGCTATCTCTTCAACACTCCTTGTACATCTACCCGAGATTGCCAAAGCTCAAATGATGCTAGACCAGCTCATCATTATTTCAATTCAACTGGGAGAGGCGCATGCTGACTTTGTGAGGGGCTCTCAACAAAAGAAACACGCTGCAGCCGAGGCGAAGCATGAGCTTGCGTCACATGAAGCTACTCTTAAAGCTACTGCTCACGAATTGTCGTCTATGGAGAAGAAGCGGACCGAGAAGGCGGCGTTAGTGAAATCACTCATAGCATAGCTCGACGAGGCCTCCAGTGCCTTGCATGAGCTTGAGTAGGGTACGGAACAGCTACGGCAAATACATTCTTCTCAAGAATCTGAAGTGGAGATGTGGAATACCACTCTCCTTAATGTCGACACAATGCATAGTAAAAGGCTCACGACTTTCCAACGGAAGACAATTGATTTGGAGCTCAAAGGTGGACCGCTGCTTGGGAACTTAGAAAACTGGTGCTCTGGTTCGAACTAAGCTTCCAGTTTATGTTTATGACTTTCGATTTCAACAATTTCAATTAGTCCTACGAATGTTGAACTATTTTATATCCAGTTGTTTATTCAAGCTCGGATGAACCAGCGGCCCATCTATTATCACGTGCTTGAGAACTATACCTTGTAATGCACTTCATTTTATTCACTTCGTTTACTGCATACGGACTAGAGCTCTTAGGCATATTATTTGTAATCTACTCATATCTGTTTAGTGACTTACAAATTATTTGGTCTCTTGCCATGGATTGCTATGTATTATTATCTTATTTATTTATATTTTGTTCTATATATCTTAGAGCTTTATTACTTTAATATATAGGTATACGTACCCCTTTTATATTAACCTGTACACGACACTCAATTGTCTGGCTGTTTGTTCTTTTTGGTTCATGAGGTTTGGCTCATTCTCTTCTTTTTTATTTCTTTTTTCTTAGGCATAGTAACGCTTTAAGAATTTTCCATTTATCGGCGCCGGAGAATATTCACCGTCTGGAGAAATTATTTTGTATGCACCACTAGAGTAGACTTTCTTCATGACGTAGGAACCTTCCCATTTTGGCTCGAATTTTCCCCTCATCCGCCATGTAACATTCATAGGGGAATGACAGCAAGCACCAAATCTCCTTCCTTGAACGCCTTCTTTTATGGTGCTTATCAAAAGCACAAGATGTTCTTGCTTGATATGCCTCCAAATTTTGTAGTGCCTGAAGATGTTTCCCTTCGAGTCTTTCTGATTCCTCTAAGCACAATTTTATTGCTTTGTCTTCAGACAATTTTTCACGAATAGTGACTCTGAGCGAACTAATTTGTACTCCTAGCGGAAGAACTGCTTCTCCTCCAAACACAAGGGAATATGGAGCCATTCCGGTTGGTGTGCGGGTCGGGGTCTATAAGCCCACAACACCTCAAGGAGTTTTCCATGCCTTCACACTTATTTTTGGAGACTGTCTTTTTCAACAACTTACAAAAGGTTTTATTAAATGCTTCCACCTGTCCATTGATTGTTGGTTGTATGCTGTAGAAAAGTGGTGTTCAATTTTGAATTTTGCACACAACTTTTCCATTTGTGTATTTTTGAAAGGAGTCCTGTTATCTGATATGATCCGAGAAGAAACACCAAAACGGTATATAAGATGTGTTCTTATAAAATTTTCCACATTCGCTGCTTTATCTACTCTTAATGGTATGATTCCTGCCCATTCAAAGAAATAATCCGTCATGGCGAGAATGAATTTGTGTCCTTTGGAAGATGGTTGTTTTATGAGTCCTACTATATCAATCCCCCACATTTCAAAAGGCCAGGAAATGTTCGTGGGATGTAATGGCTCATGGGACTGCGTATGAAGTCACCATGAACCTTACATTCTTGACATCTCTTTGCAAATTTCATGGCATCCTGAAGCATCATAGGCCAATAGTAACCCAAGCGTCTCAATGATAGTACAGCTTAGGACCAGACTGGTGCGAACCGCATACTCCAGCATGCACGTTATTAAGAGCTTCTCTAACTTCATTTCCCGCTAGACAACGCAGCAGGATGCCGTTGTAAGAGCACCTATAGAGCGTATCATTCATGCACCTGTAATGGACTGACCTCTTTTGGATTTTGGACCTTTCATCAAAATCCTAATGTAAATATCCATGGAGTAAATATTCAAGGAATGGAGACAGCCAATCTCCTACTTTGATTTCACATATAACCATTATGATGGTTAGAGATATCGTTGTTTCTTCTACTTCAGCAAGTATCGACAGGATTCTCCACTCCTCGACACACACGTCCATCATTTGATAAGAATCTAGCGACATGCTAGCAGCTAAACTTGCCAAGGCATCAACCCATTCATTTTGGCTTCATACGATATGCTGACTATTTATATTAGTGAACCATGTAGGTTCCTAACATTGGTTAATTACTAACTGAGAATCCCTGTAAACGTCAAGTGTGTCTAGCCCCATGTTCAGAGCTATTTCTAGCCCAATTATGAGAGCTTTGTACTCAACGGAATTGTTTGAAACCATCCAGGTTAAGGTGAACGAATACGGAATTATTCCTTCACTTGGCGTAACAAGAATGACTCCTGTGCCTACCCCTGATTGTCTGCAAGCACCATCAAAATACATTTTCCATGTTAATTTGGTAACTAATGTGAAAAGGATATCTTCATCCAGTAGATTGTCATCAATTGGAAAATCATCAGGAATCGGATGTGCAACGAGAAAGTCAGCCAATGCTTGACGTTTTGCAACTTTCTGTGGCACAAATTTGATATCAAATTGTGACAAGATCATCGCCCATTTGGCTAGTCTCCCTGAAAGCACCATTTTATTAAAATATATCTGAGAGGATCTGCTCTCGAGATGAGGTGGACTGTATGTTCTAACATATAGTGGCGTGGCTTTTGTGCCGCAAAAACTAGAGCCAGACATATTTTTTCCATGTCCAAATAATTGCATTCGGCTCCCACGAGGGTTCGGCTGAGATAATATAAGGACATTTCTTTTCCAGCGTCATTGTTTTGTGCTAGAAGAGCGCCTAGCGAGGTTGGCATGGCTGCTGTATAAAGAATCAGCGGCCGTTCCTTAACTAGAGCACCTGGCACAGGTGGATTTGTTAAATATTTTTCAATGTCTAAGAATGCATTTTGGCATGCTTGATCCCATTGAAAAGGGACACCTTTCTTCATCAGTCAAGAAAAAGGTTTGCATCTCCCTGATAAATTAGAGATAAACCTTCTGATGTACGCTTGATGGCCCTGGAAACTCTTCAACTTGTGAAGGTTCACAGGCAGAGGCATTCTAACAATTGCTTGTATCTTAGTTGGGTCAATTTGAATACCATGCTTTGTAACTATGAAACTGAGAAACTTTTCTAAGGAAACCACGAATGCACATTTCATTGGATTCATTTTCAGATTATGCTGCCTAAGACGCTCAAATACCACGGCGAGATGTTTTGGGTGATCTCTTTCATGCTTTGATTTTACAACAACATCATCTATATAGCACTCAGCAATTTCATATAATAACCCATCTAGGATAATTGTCATGGCTCGTTGATATGTGGCACCAGCATTTTTTAGTCCGAAAGGCATAACTCTATAACAGAATATACCTTTAGGTGTCCGAAATGCTGTTAGCTTCTCATCTTCCGGTGCCATTTTTATTGGTTTTAACCAGAATAACCATCCATAAAAGAAAACATTTCATGCCCCATTGTGGAATCCATGAGTATTTCAGAGATAGGTATCGAAAAATCATCTTTAGGGCACGCTTTATTTAAATCCATAAAATCTACACATACACGGGTTTGACCATTTTTCTTTTTGATGAGTTTATTGACCTCTGCTTCTATTTTGGGGAGTATTTCAGGTTTAAACCTTCTTTGACCTTGTTTCATCGGTGTCACATTTTCCTACACAGCAAGTTGATGTACCGCTATTGTTGGATCCAACCCTGGCATTTCCTCGTTATTCCAAGCGAACACATCTCTATTTGATGAAAGGAACTTATGATACTCCTCTTTATTCTCCTTGGATAGATGTTTGCTGATAAAGATCGGGCGAGGATCATCAGGCGTCCCAAAATCAATCTCATCTAATTCATCGACGATAGGTTGATTACCATCTTCCATTTGCGGCAATGCCTCAATTGTGCCTATAAGCTCAGTTGAGGTCATACTAACCTCATAACCTAAACCATATCTCTTTTCTTTTAATGTTTGGTCTTCATGCAAAGCCTCAAGTTGTGCTCGGGACAACGCCTTTTCGAATGGTGCAAGCTGCCCCCGGCCATCGCATAGGGAAGGGCCAGTGAGGATATCATAGCCCATTTTCTACATCATATAAAGAACTTTATTACCATACAAAGAAATAGGCAGTGATTCATCATCTTTATTTGACAAAGAGATTTGTGCCACAATATTATTTTTGTTTATGTTGGAACAATGTAATTCCTTTTGAGCTTGCTTTATTCTATGTTGTACCAAAGGAGGCAACAGTGTGGTAAATTTGATACCTTTCCTATCAGAGGATTTATCCACGGGGCGGAATATTGGGTCGCCCTTGTTTCTCTGATTTCTTGGTATATATGGATATATATTTTGGCTTGATGAGGATTTTGTGACATCTTTCTCCATCAAATCTGATTCAGTACAAGTATTGACTTTGGCTTTTGCACTTTATCCACGAGCTCAAAGTAGAACTTTGCATAAGCACAAAAAGACTCAGCCACCATGAATGGTTTCTTAACTACAAATATCCTTATTGTTTCTCCAGACTGACCCCTGTACTTGATGCATTGATAGACAGTAGATGGTACAACCTGATTTTCATGCAACCATGGTTGACCCAACAAGGCATTATACGAGGCAGCCGCATCTATCACATGAAATTTTACACACGTGCATAGCATTTCTAACTTGAGGACTAAGGATATGGTACCCATAGCCTCTTGATCCGCTTGATTACCATGAATAGCCACATTAGACTTGCTCAGATCTCTTGTAGAATATCCTATCCTTTTTAAGGTATGTAACGATAACAAATTTATAGCAGATCCACCGTCTATCATTATGCAATTTGTTGGTAAATCATCAATTTCACCGAACTTGAGAAGTGGTCTATTATGCTTTTCAGGCCCTAATAACATATCCTCATCACTGAATGCAATATTTAAAAGCTCATTTACTTCAGTTTCGGTCTGTGACACCTCCACCCTATAATCTTCAGGAAATGACAATGCTGAAACCACGGCTTTGCACAAATCAGGTGAAAGACATAGAACATCATACAAGAAAGCATAGCTGGTATTTTCTTCAAGTGTGAAATTACATCATACTTGACTAACACCTGAGGAACAGGGTCAGAAATTACATCTGCGGTTACATCTTTGTTCCTAAGCTCCTTTCTAGGTGGAGGATGAGGGTCAGCTAGCTGCCGACCTGATCTAAGATGAACTTGATCAACTTCTAGCAGTTCTTCTTTGGGGAAATGAAGAGACCCATTGTCATCCTCGAAAACACCAATAGTGAGAATGTCAGATTCTTCACGTAGGCCTTTCAGATGCTTTGCTAATTTTTCTGATATCCTTGGCCTGGAGTGTGGAACGTTACTTTCCCCTGTCACTTGGTGTAGCAAGCGGCATCTTGACTGCCACTGCCCTCGATCTTGGGATTTTTGAAAGGCCAGTGGACTAGGCTTTGCATCGTGGCTCCATCCACGTAAAGCTTCCCTTCTAAGTGGACATTCACATCTTGCTCTATCACCAGAGTATGGTACAGGGCTTGATAAAATTATGGGAGCAAATTCAGCATCCGAGGTCAGCATTATTTTACTATAAGCTGGTCTCATATTTGAAGATGCACAAATTACCAAGTCATCTTGAAGGATGGCGATGTTTGCTGCAGCCACCTTCTTGCCTTTCTTTAAGCTTTTGAGGAGGTCCGCATAGATTGTGCCTTCATCGCATTTTCTGGATGATGTTCTTTACCACAAAGCAATCTTTGAGAGTATGGCTCAAGACGCGATTATAAGGGCAAAAGTTTGGCTCACTGAGCTTATTAGCCTCCTCTGGCCTTTTTGGTCCGGGAAGTTCTATGAGGTTTAATTCCTGTAGGCCAGCAAAAAGGTCACCAACCTCCTCTACTGGGAAGGAGTACTCCCTATTCTGTTGCTCGCTGAGAGTTGGTCTTCTAGTAGCTTGCGTCCCCTTACGCTCTTGATTCCTTGTGGTGGTTGTCCCGGGCTAGAAATGCATGTTCGCTACCACCGTTGTTTCCATCGCTTGCACTGGTTTTGGTTTTGCAGGTAGCTTGTCACGTTGGCCATTCTTCTCCATGGGCTTGAAAACTGTTTTGGTTCGTCGTACTACAAGTTGCATAAAATTCTCAATGTTTGTGGCTTTGAAGCTAACTCTTCAAAAGTAACAGGCCTCACACCCTGCAAGTGAACAACCATGTCAGGACACAAATTATTCATACACATCCGCACCACCTCGGGCTCTATGATCGGCTGTGGGCAATGGAGGCTTAAATTCCTCCATCTGTTGATGAAATCGGCAGCCTTCTCATTCATGCCTTGCTCTAATTGAGTTAACTCTGTGATGTCTACCATCTTTTGAGTGCTATAGAACTGCTCAAGAAAAGCATGCATTTGTTCCCATGTTCTGATTGAATATGGTGGTAGTTTGCTATACCAAGTGAAAGCAGGTCCTGACAAAGTTTGCACGAACTGCCACAGGAGAAGTGCACCGTTGTTAGCTATGTCTTGGCAAGCTGCGAGAAAATGAGCTATATGCTCATGTGGAGATCCACTTCCATTGAGCTAGCTAAACTGCGGCTGCCGATAGTTATATGGGAAAGGTACGAGGTCGACATTCCGTAGATACAGCTTAACATAGCCTAGCCGCATGGAATAGTATGTCTGCATGTATTGAGCCTTAACTCCTTCAGCGATCATTTTCTGAATTGCCTCGAGATTAATTGCAGGTGGTGCTTGCTAGTTGCATTGACCCACGAAACCTTGCCTGTCACCTTCAAGGTTTAAATTATTTCCTATATGACCGCGTAAAGCGACTAATTCATCTTCCTTTTGTTGGAGTGCCGCTGTAAGCTGAGCTAGCCGCTCCTCAACTGAACGGGTTTCATTTGCCTCAAGGACTTGCTCCACACAACTCGGATTAGTTACGAGTTTGTTCTTCATGAGCTCTCAGCTCATTTTCAGAAAGGGGAGGAGAACCATCACATAGGGGATTATAAGACCCTGCGTAATTTGAATCATTTTCTTCATTGCTTGAGTTTGGTTGACTATGAATTACAGGACAATGACCCGTTACAACATTTTTTGGGCTTTCTTTCTTTTGAAATGTACCGATGTAGACGATGCTTCGCTAGTGCTATCTGCCACCTCTATGACTCCAACTAGCATCGAGTTGAGGACCTCAAACGAGTTGTTCAAGGCTCTATTGCGAGCTGGCCAAGGAGTCAATCTTATGGCTGGCTTCCTTGGTGTGTTTGCTGATTTTTATTTCACTTGATTCTTGCTGCCTTGACTTGATGATGGAGACTTCTCTCCTTGTATCTTGCTGTACCCAGAGTCGGTCCTCACTGCCATCTCTCTTTACTTGTATGCAGCCCGTCTTGCACGCACACGAGCAGCCTGATTGACGTAGATTTGCCGCCGAGGATCTTTCTTAATGAACTCTTGGTATTTCCAACTTGCTCACGTTGAATATTCTCCACGACAGGGTCAATCACCACTGGGAAATCGACCCATGCATGCTCGGTGAGCACTCTGACGTTGACGACGATGCCGTGCTGGGTCATATGAGCCTTCAAATGACGGTTGTGCAATTGGTGATGACGACGACAAAGGATCCAAAAGTGCGACAGTTGGATTCACGTGGCCAGACGTGACGTCGCTAGGAGCAAGATACACCCCTTGCCACCGAAGCGAGCATTTGTGACTCGGCTCAGGGCATAACCCACTAGGTTTATTGACCAATGTAGGGATGAACTCCGGTGCATCAACTTGGAGCTGGGTTCGTGGTCGAGATGATGACACAAAGTGTTCCACCATTGCAACTTTACCTTTATCTACAGGCTGTAGTCTGTGGGGTTGGTCCACCAACACCGTCTTTCCCTTTGAAGCTGGTGACAGAGTCATAGTCGTGGCCCCACAAGCTATTCCCCATGTGCTTAGGGCAGGTTTGTATGAGCCTACCCCCGACACTTGATGGGCAACCTTGCATGAGCTCGCGTTTAATGTTGACAACCAGCCAGCCTTCAGCGTGGGGGATATGTCCACCCCCAGCATTGGGGTAGACGGACTGATCCTTCCCCGTGCCATCGGAGGTGATATAGCAGAAGTAGGCGACTTTTCACGTGACAAGATCTTCATTGGGCCCATCCTTTTTACATAGGCAGGCCACTCACCAAGTGTTGTTTGATGGAACCTCAATGGCGCCTCTTGACTCGTAGAGTTGCCGCAAAACACATTTGAAAAGCCTGGAGGAACTGAATCAAAGGAGGCAGCCTCACATACACTCACATATTGATCATGTGAAGTGGTTCTTGATGTTTTTACTGCTGCCCTCATTCTCCTCTTGGCTGACTTGGATAGCACAGGATCAGGAATGGGGGAGCTCGGGGCCGGTGGATCCGGGCCGAGCTTTGGACAGGGGAGGTCAAGGTCGCTGGCGGGGTACCAAGGCGTTGAGGTGGCGGGCTCGACGGTGGCGGGATCTGGGCTCGGTGGTGGTGGGCTCCCAGGGTGTTGAGGCAACGAGAGATCATCTCGACAACGCGATAGCGAGGAACGGGCGGCGGATGGGCAGCCAGATCTGGGCTTGGGCCGACGCGCTAGCTCGAGAAGGCGGGCGAGCTCAAGGTCGGCCGGGACGAGCGATTGCGGCAGGGGTGGAGCCAGACTGGCGGACGTGGGGGGCAAAGCCGGACGATGGAGAATTATGGGACGGAGCCGGACGGGGCGATGGTGAGCTTTGGGTTCATCGAGGGAGGACGACGGGGAACGATGGCGAGCTTCAAGTCCGTCTGGATCTGTGCGGAGGCGGTGGGCAGAGGCTCGACGGGGCGGAGCCGGGGGCCGGAGGCGAGGGGGGACGGAGGCGAACGGGATGGAGGGGTGGGGTTGAGCCGGACGGGGTAGGGGCGACCTCCGGCACTGCCTGGATCTGGGAGGACGTGAGGGAGGGGGGCTTCGGCATTGGCGAGAGAGCTCGGGTCCACCGGGGAGGAGACTGCCAAGGGGAGGAGGAGGGCACGGGAGCAATGCTCGCAACCTGGAGGGTGGTGGGCTGGCTAGCGATGCGCGACACGGCCTCGCGACAAGAGAGCAGAGGAGGACAGGGAGCAGGAGCGGGTGCGGGATTGCTTGGGACGGGGTGGGGAGAGGTGAGGGCAGGCGGTGGCAGTTCCCCGTAATTTGTTCCCCAACTCGAACGGCAGTTTCAAACTTCGTAGCACAAGGAGCTTGGGAAGCGGGGAAAAGGGGAGCTTCTTGGTACCGGCATTGCCTTCTTTTTAGCTTCTAGCTTCATACGGCCATAAACCTGTCCATAAGTTCAAAAGAAGGGGCCCTTAGTGATTTTTAGAACCTATTACACGACAAGAATGATTTTATTAAGTTTTGCTTCATCTGTATTACTACTAAGACCTCGTCGTGCCAATTTGGCACTCGCATGTAGCGTAACCGAAATGAAGCTAAATTGGCTTTGGCGAAACATGGTGTTTATGATTTTCGGCCTATGTATGCTATATGTGGCATATATTTTTTATATGACTTTTTTCCACTAGTATTACTACTACATCATGTAGCGCCAATCTAGCGTCTACGTTTAGTGTAACCAAAATAAAGTTTGTGTCATAGTCTTTACAATTTTATTAAAGCCTATGTATAGTACATGGAGCATGTTTTATTAACCCAAGTGAAGTTTACTACTAACATCACATAGCGTTGGTATGGCGCTTGTGTGTAGAATAACCCAAGTGAAGTTTGGTTTTCTACTTGTCTGAATTACTACTAATGCCGGATGGCACTACTATGGCACCCACTTGTAGCGTAACCAAAAAGAGTATATTACGTGTTATTTTATACTTTTCTATTCCTCATGTTATGGTATTTGGGATTTAACCTTTTTTATGTCAGCTTTCCCGCACTTTACCCTTGTGATGCATATTTTATACCCTTCTTGGTTTGTATCCATTTTGAGAACCCAACCAAGAACGATGCCTTCATTCATCTCAACCTTGATTTGTACCCATTTTGAGAGTGGTTACAGCAACTTCTCTTTTTTTTCTATGTGTTTATTTATTTCTATCGTTGTTCTGCTTCGAGTGTCATCGTGATCGTTACACGCCGAGCGTCGTCATGGTCGTGTAGGACGTGGGCAACATGGGCGTGGTGGAGATATAAGCCTGTTGATTACTGCTTGAGGCATTTGATTTAGCTAACCGATGATATATGCATGCATGCATATCTCACGTTCGAATATGTCATGGGTCTCTTTTTTTATTATTTACTCAGTTTGTTGATGTCATGTGACGTGCGTGGACCATCATCTTTCTTTCGACACTTGATTAACCATCGAGGTGTGCAACCTCTGCATGCATGGAGTTAACTGATGTGAGGACCAACTGATTATCGTCAGTTGGTTAATCAACCAGCTAAGTGTTGGGCTCTATTATTATAATTATTTTTTATTAATTTATAGTTAGAAGGATGTTTAACTATTTCATGCATGCAACTTTTTTTTGTAGTTTCTTTTCTCATGACTTAGGAGCAGGTTTATTTGAACTACAACGAGATTCTTGTACTTCTCTTTTTAAATATACGAAGAGATGTCCTCCATGTGACTATGCGTCACTGATATTTGGTTGATGATCCTAATTTATACTTTATCCAAGCTGATCTTTTATAATTAGTGCGACATTTGATCAAGAGTTATTGACTAATGTTGTAATGATTATTTTATAATATTTGCATAGTAACAGAGTTTAGCCGCTAAAATTAATTCTTTATTATATTATATAGTTGTCAACTCACGTCAAAATCCATGTCAGCAGGTCAATAACTATCGGAGGTTGGTTTAGCGATTGCTAAGGCGTATCGTCACGTACAGTATAGTCGGATCGTCAAGGTCAAACTACACCAAACTGTTAGTTACCTTTTTCTCACCGAAAGATCGGGCCACCGTCTCATCAAGAGGAGATCAAGTATGCAGCTCAGGATTTGGGACACAAAAGATTATCTACACGAGAGGGTAGTGGCTTATATAGGTTGTCTCAAAAATCTAACCATTACTCACAAAGAAACCTTGCCCAAAGGTTCCGGACACCTCGCTCATAGGTTTTGGGATTCGAACACGATGGCTAGTTTGGGAGAAAAACACTACTCAGAAGATGCAGCTCGAACATGCCAGACAATTCAAAACCTCAGAAAAATCCAAAACCAGGAGGGTTTGGACCAATGACACTCAGAGGTTCCAAACAAAATTAACCCTTCTGTTTCAAAACATAATTGACTCGGAGGTTTTGGGAGATCCTCACTCTGAGGTTCCCGACAGGAAAAAATGGAGACAATTTAGCTTCCTAGAAGGTGCCAGACCATAAAGGTCCGGACGAAAGAAATCACTAGGGCAGAGGCTAAGTGCTAGCTCGGATGTTCTAGATGAACTTCCCTCGAAAGGTCCAGACGAAGCTAGGGCTTCGGTATAGAAGCTTTTTATCACTCGGAGTGTTCGGACAAACCTCACTCGGAAGTTCCAGACAACATGAAACACTCTAGACAAAACTACTGTGTGGACTTGGATAGTCCAGATGACCTTCACTTGAAAGGTCCGTGTGAAAAACTATCGCTGGACAAAAGCTTTATCTTCACTCGGAGTTTCCACATAAACTTCACTCGAAAGATCCAAACAATAGGAACTCAACTGGACAGAACATCCGAAAGGATCCGGATACCCCAGATGAACCTCAGACTTAGCACACTGGAACATACACTCACACACGCTTGGACATTCCGGTCGACTGGTCCGGACATTCTGGATGAACACCGAAGTTGGTGTAAAGATTTTTCTAGATATTTTTAGAATGTATTTCTTTTCAGCACTTAGCAAGTTATCTCCTTCCATGCTATTGATTATCTCCCTCCTTTATAGTACAGCTGTCATATACTCAGTGTGATCATTGGATCACAGAAAGGACTACAAAAGGTCCTTAACCTTCTCGATTCCATGTCGGTTTTTTTTATCTTTTTAAAGGTCATCAACGCCTGTTCCAACTTGTTTTAGGGACTAATTACATGATCAACAACTTGATACATATATTAGTCACTTAATCATTTTGTCATTAATCATCAAAACTCACTTAGAGAGCCAAGATGTACTTTCACTTTGGTCAAACGAGATCACCCCTTCTTGCAAGATAACTTTTTGTCGAGTTATTTTATAGGGGGACTTCAACCAAACATTAAACATGATGTATGTGGTAATGTCCAACTCGATAATTGAAGATTATTGGTATTCCAAGAATTATGAAAAGGCAACAACCTCTAAGAGAACATCCTCTCCTACTGCATACAAACAGAGAGCATTCCATGCCCCCACATACAATTAATAGACCAGTTCCAATTTCTACACCTTTCAACATGGGCACTGCTGACAAGAATACTGTCAATCCACAACCCAGGGAACCTAGACCTTGTTGGTACTGTAGGGAACCATGGTCTCGTATGCACAAGTGCAAAATTGGTAAAACTATCCATATTTTACAATAAGTTGATGAGGAGGAAGAGCCCAACACCATTCCTAAGGAGTCACAATCTCCCGAATAGCTCTATCAGACAGCTCCAAATACACCTGATCAAGAAAAAACTTCTGCCCAACTCATGCAATTGTCCTCTCATGTATTGGCTGGCATAGCTAGTCCTGCTACATTCTCTCTAATAGTGCAAATTGTAGGAAAACAAGCTGTAGCACTAGTTGACAATGGATCCTCTGATACATTCATGTATTACTCATTTGCCTTGAAAAATGATAGCCAAGTACACTGAAAAAGGTAACAGTAGCTGGGGGAGGATAGCTAATCATCGGTTCCTTTGTGCCTATCTGCATATCATATACAAGGCAAACATTTTTCTTCTACATTGAAGGTCATCAAATTTCAAATTTATGATATCATTTTTGGGGCTGATTGGATATTTCAGTTCAGTCCTATTTGTCTTGACCTTAGGCAGAAGACTCTCACAATTACCAAAAATGGCAGACCTATCCTTTTGAAGCATCACACTACACCACCTTTTAATTGTATTTTACCTGCTGAAAAATTCCAGAAGATAATGCGTAAGGGAATTACGTGATATCTTTTACAAGTGAACCTCATCATTCCTGCAAAGGGGACACCTCAATCTGACATCCCACAGGAAATAGCTCACTTACTTCACCAATATGTTGATATTTTCAAAGAACAAACTGGGATGCCTCCACAAAGGGATTCTGATCACACTATACCCCTCAAGCAAGGAGTAGGGCCACCTAACTTAAGACAATATAGGGTTCCTCACTATCAGAAAAATGCTATGGAGGACATCATTACTAAAATGTTGTAGAAAACAGAAATTCAGCCAGCATGAGCCCTTATTCTTCACCAGTAGTTATGGTAAGAAAGATGGATCGTAGTTGGAGACTCTGTGTAGATTATAGATAATTAAATACACTCACAGTTAAAAATAAGTTCCCTATGCCTGCTATAGAGGATCTCTTAGATGAACTGAATGGGGCAGCATTTTTCAGTATGCTAGATCTCAGGTCTGGATATTATCAAATCTACATGGCCACACCTAATATTCCCAAAACAGCCTTCAAAAATCATTTAGGACATTATGAGTATGTGGTAATGCCTTTTGGTATAACAAACGCCCTTTCTACATTTCAAAACCTAATGAACACGATTTTTGGGCAATTTCTAAGAAAATTCATTTTATGTTCTTTGATGACATCTTAGTCTATAGAAAATCACTCTTTGAACATGTTCTCCACTTACAATCTTCCCTATGCATCCTCAAAGAAAATCATCTTTCATCTAAAATGAGCAAGTGCACATTTTCTACTAGACAAGTTGCTTACCTAGGACATGTTATATCAATAGCAGGGGTAGATAGTGACCCAAAAAAGATTGAGGACATTGTGAATTGGCCAAAACCTCAGAATATCTCTAAACTCAGAGGCTTTCTTGTGATGGCTGGTTATTACAAGCGATTTGTGCAGAATTACAGAAAAATATTTCATCCACTACATGATGTTCTGAAAAAAGAATGCATACTCTTGGGGTCCTGCTCAGTCTGAAGCTTTTCACACACTTGAAAATTATGACTACTTGTCCTGTACTAGCACTACCTGATTTCAGTCAAAGTTTTACTAGTGAGGCTAATGCCTGTGGAACTAGTATTAGGGCTGTTCTTATGCAATCTGGCAAAACCTTGGCCTTCTTTAGTAAAAGCTTGGGACCTAAAGCTGGTGGACGGTCTATCTATGAGAAAGAGACCTTAGCTATCTTGGAATCCTTAGAAAATGGAGGCACTACCTTCTCGGGAACCAGTTGATAACTAAAACAGACTAGCAGAGTTTAAAGTTCATGACCAATCAGAAGCTAATAGAGGGCATTCAACACAAACTGCTACTCAAATTTTTGGAATTTGATTATCAAATAGATACAAAAATGGTAAGGAGAACCTTGTTGCTAATGCCTTATCCCACAGAGTCTCTCCTAACTCATACTCCTGACATGCCATTACTTCTGTACACCCTGAATGGATAGCAGATGTAACAACCAGCTATCTATTTGATCCAGATAGCTCTATCTTGTTACATAAATTAGTTTATGATGTCAATTCTACACTTAACTTTGCTCTCTCGGCTAGAATCATCAAATTTAATTTTAAAAAATGATGTGGGAGCTACATCTGATTTAAGAACCAAGCTGATTCACACATTCCATGACTCAGTTGGGGGGGAACATTTTGGCAAAAGGGCAACTTACCATAGGATGAAGAAAATTTTCTATTGTCCTAAGATGAAAAGGGATATTGAGCAGCATATTCATGCTTGCCTTACCTGTCAACTAAGTAAAGTGGAAACTATTCACCCTCCTGGGCTTTTGGACCCTTTACCTATCTCTGACATGGCATGGTCACATATTTCCATGGATTTCATTGAAGCCCTCCCTAAATTCAGATCAAGGATGTGATACTTGGGGTGGTTGACAAGTTAAGAAAATATGCACATTTTCTTCCTTTATCTCACCCTTACACCATTCAATATATGTTCAATTATTCATGGATAATATTTTCAAGTTGACTGGTCTCCCTGTTGTAATTGTCTGTGCTAGAGACAGGATATTCACAAGCAAGTTGTACAAAGAACTCTTTGACTGCCTGCAAGTAAAACTGAGATTCAACACTGCTTATCATCCCCAATGAAATGGGGAAACTAAAAGGGTGAATCAATGCGTGGAATCCTACCTCAGATGCATGGTTTTTCAAGAGCCTAAACCTTGGATGAAATGGTTATCTCTTGCTAAATGGTGGTATAATACTAACTATCACACTTCTTTGAAGGTAACCCCATTTGAAGCCCTTTATGGATACAAACCTCCTCAAAGATGTGAGTTCACTCTTTCTAGCCCAATTTCACCATTTGCTCAACTAAGGGCCTGTTTGGTTGGGCTGTGCTGTTGACAAAGCTGTTGTGGCTGTGGAAAAGTGAACACATGGCTTTTGGTTGATCCAAACCATCTACAGCATTTTAAAAAATGAGCACTGAAGCTTCAACACAATACAAAAAGCTGGTAGAAGACAGCTTTTCCAAACAGCTGAATTTGCACTACAAGACCCACAGCTACCGTTGACAAAAGCTGCTGAAAAGTTGGCCGTTTGGTTGAGCTATAGTTTTTTCCAGTGAAAAGTTACTGAAAAGCCCAACCAAACACCCCCTAACTCTAGGTGAGAGGGAAAATCAGCTAAAAAACTCAAGGCTAATTTGCAACAAGCACAATATATATAAAAAATTCTATTTGGATAGAAACAAGATGTCCTTTGAAGTGGGTGACATGGTCTACATCAAGATACAACCTTACAGGCAGAATGCCTTTGGCCTTCGGGGTTTGACTAAAATTTCAATCCAAATTCTATGGCCCTTACAAGATCTTACGGAGAATTGGTAAAGTTGCATACAGGCTTCAACTTCATGAAGGTACAGGCATCTATCCAGTGTTTCACATCAGCCAATTGAAGAAACATGTGGGGAATTTTGCCATACCCCTACCACACTTCCCACAAGTTAAAGACAGCACCACTCACCCCTTTAGATCACAAAATTGTGCAGTGAAAAAATCGACCAGTGGCTCAATGGCTCGTACACTAGGAGGGTCTTGCTCCAGACAATGCCACATCGGAGGATGTTCAATTTATGACAACCACGTTTCCATCTTTCACACCTTGAGGACAAGGTGCAACTCAAGCAGGCGGCATTGTTAGGATCCATTCTACACTTAGAACCTAAAGCTCATATTCAGTTATCCAACAGTGGATAGCTGAACTGGCAAGAAGAAAGCGACGGCTAGGATCCATATACTTTCTTGTTGCTTTTCATATTGTAACTCCAGTAGTTGTTAAACAGCTATCAACTTTACTTGTTACCGTTAAACTAGTTGTAAACCAAACTAAGTCAGCACCTTATAAGTCGCAGAGGTTGCGTGAATGAAAAGTAAGAAGAGAAAATCCAATAGTTCCTAGTGTATTGTACTTAGGGTTCTTCTCTACCTTTCACCAAAATTTCCCCAGTTATCCAAATTCACGTGGGCATCAAACGAATCCAACCCCTAATTCATGTCGATCCTCAGACTGGCCCGGCCCCCTTATCGATTTGATCTTTCTTGGGAGATTAGTACTAAGTACGTCTTATTTTCTAATCAAACTCAAGGCCAATAGTGTGCAGTTAAGGCCCAACCAACTGGTCAAGCCTTGGCCCAACAAGAAAACTAGATCACCATTTTTTTTTCCGAGGAGAACTAGGCATCGGTACTCTGATCCCCAGCAAAGAATCAGACTACTATGGAAACATAGGCAACAATGGGTTTCTACGAACACGACATAAAAATTACCATCACAACATTAGTTTTTAAGATATTTCCACGTAATAATTTTCATACGATGGAAACAATTTATCGTGTGATAGAAACTTATGCTACCAAAAGCAAAAATCAAACTACCTATATATAGCATTTCCTTTTTTCTATTGGCACTAGGTGATGAGATCAGAGATCTAATTTCCCTTTTTCTCTATTTCATTTATGTTTCATTAGTTCAAAAAGAAGACAAAGAAAAGAATAGATTGCTTTTCCAAGTCAATTGCTTCAAGCTTCAATCCTAGTACCCAAAAAAAAATATCTACAATAATCTATTAATGATTTTAGTCAATGTTAGAACATGAAAATAGGTTGGCTTATTGTGTTTTAGCGTAAAATCGTAACCACGAATACCAAGGTGATGCCAAATAAGTGCTTCAATTTTCCCTCCGAGCATCTTGCCACTACCCTCATTAAGCTTTGTCTAGGTTTCAAAATTTTCTATGTCACATGTTCAAGGCTGAAACTTGCCCCTCTCCCCTATGTCCAAATCCCTGGCAACGCCCCTGATACGGGGTGGCCCGATCTTCTCGGTGAGGAACCGTGGATAGATGGTATAAATAGATGATCTCGCTAGCTGAACACCCGTGCCAATGCACGAACCCTCTAATTCTTCGAAAAACGTCCAAACACACCGGTAGATAATTGTCGCGAGACCACGAGCAATGATCGCCAAGTCCCCAATTCCCAATGGAACGACAGCTTGACCTTGGATTGTAAAACAAACACAAGCACCTAATTATCTCTCAGCTATCCTCACATGAACGCTGGTTTGAAAGAACAAGCGATAGCTATGTTTCAATTCTTATGCATAAACTGATCTAAAGCTAAAAGCCACGAAATACAACAGTATATAAAGACTCTAGGACATCCACCCTAGTGTTAGGGTTGAAATCTAATCTAACTCTAACTTCCTTAAGTTATAAGACATTATTTGGAAAAGAACAGATACAACTTTCGACTTATTTTGATGATTGTGGACAGACCAAAAGGAATCTGTGGATGGACGTATACCCATTGGAAAGTATTCGGAGTTAGCTTTCCAACAAATACTTATTTGCCTAATTTAGAGTTCGTATGAGGAAACCACGGTTGTTTTAAATTCGGACCTCCTAGCAGTCCGTACCGAATCCGAACCGAGTCAGTCATTTCCATCTTCTGTTTCCTTGCCTTTTTCGCCTCAAATCCGAGTGAAATCATCTAAGGAAGTTACTGAGGACCTTTGGATAGTCATGGGGGAGTTGGATCCCACCAATACTTGACGCACAGGTCCCGGACTCTTCAAGTATATCAATTCGCATTCGTTCTCTGAATCAGTTTGTGCAGCCATTACTTCTAAAGTCATAACTTTCTCTAGAGAGCTCCAAATCATGCACCGTTTGATTTGTTAGAAAGTAGACTCAATCTCTTGTTGTCATTTATCCTCAAGTGGTGTATTTTCCTCCCTCACCTCCCGCTGGGACTCCACACGTTCTTGAATCAGCAAACACTTGTGAACAACATCAACGTCTCCTTCTAACTGTTGAGCTAAATACATGAGTATCATTAAAGAGTTAGATTTAGATAGTATAAAGCTCTCATCAATAATATTAGCATGTGCATTAAGAAGTGAATTCACATGTTCATTAAGTAGTTTTACTTTAGCGTTAGTTATTGGACCTTGTGGCAGCTCTATGTGTATGTCTTCATTGGCATCATCATTAGTAGCGAGTGAAGATGAAGATAAACTATGGATGCCCGTGTCAGTCGCTGTCTCAGTCAATGTACTCAGCGTTAAAGGAACGACGTCAACACAGTGAAGCTCGATGCCACATGCTATGATGTTGAGACATGCTTACCTTGCATAGCGATTTCCACACCAAATATGTCACGGCGATTGATCACAGCGTTGAAACGTTATACTTTAGTACTATTTATATTGCTAAAAGTATTTTCTTATGCAAATTTCACTACTACAGATAGC
>JAGXJF010000002.1:0-182092 GCA_019208055.1 Stipa capillata | reverse complement strand
TAGATATATGAGCCCTATATCAACACTGTTCAGGATCACTGCAACGCTATTAGGGTTCTCATCCGCGCTCTCCGCGACAAAGCTGTCTCCGACGCGTCCACGCGCTCTTCGTTGTCAGGGCTGTCTCCGACGAACCCGCTCTCCGTCGTCAAGGCTGTCTCCGACGAACCCGGTCGCCGCGTCAAGGCTGTCTCCGACGAGCACGCTCTCCGTGTCGGGACTCCGCGTCAGGGTTATCTCCAACGAGCCCGCGCTCCGCGTCAGGGCTGTCTCCGACGAGTCCGCGCTCCGTCGTCAGCGCTGTCTCCGACGAGCCCACACGCGAGGCCATCACGTTCTCCAAGAAGATTCTCCCGAAGATGCTCAGCAATATTCTCCTAGGATTCCTTAGAAGTGGGCAAATGACCATAATGCCCTTGTAAATTCCCTCTCATGTGAGGGCAAAATTGTAATCTTCCATTTTTCATTCTCAAACCCTATAAATACCCCCCAGGGGGTGGAGAGAGGGGGATCCCTTTTCCATTTCTCTCGCTTGTAAGCTCTCAAGTTCAAACCCTAATACAAACACCGACTCACTTCGACGACCGTCTCGCGCGTTCGTGCTCTCGCTCGTTTGCCCCTCGCACGCCCGGAGGTCGCTGTAGCCGACCGGGGGTGCCACAAATTCACTGTCTAGACTTGTATCTACGACAAATTATGTTCTAAATATTTCTTCTGTGTTTGAGTTGTATACATTTCAATGTTTTATATATCTTGTGAAAAACATCATATAAGATAATGTCTAAAATATGCAAGGGCAATTTTAATGTTTCCTTCTAATTTGGAATATGACCATTATCCTAACCTTCACGTTATGGAAACGTTTCAGGTCTCAGATCATAGAGGTTCTGTGCATTGCTTCCTTGGGTATTAGACAATTCACTTGTTCACGCATTGGCTTCCTAGTGATTAGACAGCTTGTGTTTCATGAGATTAACAATTTGGGTGGAAGACCGTTTTATCCTCTGGTATGCTCATATATCTAAGCAGTTTTAGATGATAAGAGTGCACGTTACTGTATATGGAGTATTGGTGTAAGCAACAGGTCTTGTTTGTTCCATTCTTGTTGGTTTAATCTCACAATATTTGCTTAGTCTTTTCCGAATATCTTATTGCTAGAATACATTTTGTACAATATTGGAATAGGTTGACTAACTCTGATCCGATGGTAGCCAACTACATCTTGTGCAGATTGTGGAGACTGCATATATGCTGATGTTTCACTTGCATCCTTTAGAGTTTCAGTTCCTACTTAGCAAGTTCACCTCAACTCAAACTAATGACTTGGAGCATTTATACTCGTGAGTTTCATAATCTTGTTCATTTTTCTAACCTTACTTTCATTACTCAGATTCTGCAGAACAATTACAGCCAACAGCACATTCCACAGTTGGCATTGAGGACTTCATTGTTCCATCCAAACAATAACAGTAACAGAAGCCCCTGTCCTGATATTATCTTGAAGGAGCTGCGCAGTTCTGCATTGACCATTTGAAAGGTCAGTTGGTGATGGTTTTTTAAAATTTCCCTACTAAAGCTCAAAGGTGTAATCACATCAAACGGTGATTCACATGTTTAAACAACATACATTACATGTGGTCAGTGTAACATGATGATTAAAGTGTTTGACACTGACTTGTTTGATGCCTGTGGCATCATCCTTCAGGTGTTCCCCTCCCTATTGACGAACCCAAACCGGCAAACCCTGAGGGAGTTATGATTCAAGATGACCTCTCGTCTGCGGAGACAACTACTCGAGCGGCGGCCAGTTTGTGCAAGAACTTGCCGCACGGCGCCGAGGTTCTTCGGATTCAGTTTCCGAGAGAAGGTGCGGCACCTTCGGCATGGCCAGATCGGATGGGACCCGAAGTTGACGCACGAGAGATCCTTGTTTCTTCTGCGTTGATCAATAGAAGGATCTCTTCCTATCGTAAACCTTTTTTTTTGTTGTTGAAAACTCAGGCAAACTTTATTAGAAATTTTCTTAGATAATAAACTTTATTAGAATAGTAAATGATATTACCGTACTGCCTATTGTAAACTTAAACGCTGGAACTTCTATATGTAACGGTTCAATTTCCAGCAAGAATTTGAGAAAAATTCTACTGCATCGTATGGGGCCAATGAGATTCTGGCTTCAGCTAGTAGTAGCGATAGTATTGAGCTGTGCAAACTTCAGATTCTGGCTTTGCCTTGGACTTTGCTATGGTTCTTTAGGTGACGTTACCTATGATATGAACTGCATGCATAGCTCTCTAGAAAGAGAATAAGCAGTGATGGTGCGGACTGAGGCCCGGGTTGACTTTGGCTATATGTGCCCAATATGCGCGAGCTCGGGCCTTCCTTCATAAATGATGTTTCGGGCTAGAATAAAAACAGTTGTTCGTTTGCAATTTTATTTGCCTTGATGATGATGGATATATTGCTATAAGCCCGGGCTGTATGTGCTGCTACTAACTGCAGAGGTGAGGAAGCTTCACTCCCTGTTTCCTTTCTTCAGATCATAGAGCAGACTCAGGTTCTGTCGTAGGTATAAGCCTAGACAATAGATTTGTGGCACCCCCGGTCGGCTACAGCGGCTCGACTATATATGTGATTATAAATGTTATGCGATTAAGAGATTTGACTCTGTGAATGAATAGTTCGTATAGCCTGTGATTAGGAATAATGTAATACTATAGTCTATTATTATGAATAATCTAAGTGTGATTATGAGCTAACACAGATCCATTTCGGTTAGCAGGAATGCATACCTCTACTGACGGGCACTTACGGACAGCCCGTCAGTGGAGTTTAACCTCTACTGACGGGCTTTCATTACGCGCCCGTCAGTACTGATAGAACTAGGAGCCCGTCGACATATCTCTACTGACGGTCACTTACGGACAGCCCGTCAGTGAAGATATACCTATACTGACGGTCATTTATTACGCGCCCGTCAGTACTGATACAACCAGGTGCCCGTCGGTTAGCAGGAATACATAGCTCCTCTGACGGTCCCTGTGTGACCGTCAGTAGAAATTAACAGTACTGACGGACCGTATGACCGTCAGTGGAGTTACCCCCTCCACTGACATTTCCAGGGTGACGGGCCCCCTGTCCGTCAGTAGAGGGGGTTTGGCGACCGTCAGTAGTGACCTGTTCTGCAGTAGTGGTGACGTGCGGCTACTACGTCATCCACCACATGGAGCGGTACGTACGTGCACGAAAAACCTTCACAGACCACGCTGACATCACCAAGTGGGGGAAAAGCCTGCAGCAACTCTCAGGAGATTGCAAAGACGCGTTCCGACGCATCTAGGAGAAGTTTGCGAGCATCATCAACCAGGATGTCGTCGACGCCACCGGGATCTTCAACGGCGGCGCATCAACTCCGGAGGAGCGAGAGGCTCGCTTAAAGGCACAGGCTAACGACATACCGCACGTGTACAACTCAGTAGCAGACGCTCGCCGCGCTAGTTCCGAATACAACCGAAGCGAGCGCTAGCTAGGTTAAACGAGAGTGACGATGATGGGCTTGTTGTGTATATGCACATTGTCGTTGTGTTAACGTTTTACCAAACTTGACTATTTTCTTTTTCAGATGCATAGTTTGTATATTAATGAGTTCATTTTCCTTAGATTTATTTTCCTGGCTTCTCCTTAATTTCTAATGTTCTTTCGTAATCCAACCTATAAGCATGAAAAAGAGGCCTGAGGCTGCCGCGGCACCAACTACACACCGTTGTCCTGTCGCACTGCTGCCGTGGCAGCAGAAACGGCGGTTTTTGCTGCCGCGGCAGCCTCTGAACGGCCGTCGCTCTGCCGCACTGCTGCCGTGGCAGCTGAAACGGCTATTTTTGCTGTCGCGGCAGCCTCTGAACGACCGTCGCCATGCTGCACTGCTGCCGTGGCAGCAGAAATGGTGGTTTTTGCTGCCGCGGCAGCCTCTGCACCACTGTCGCCCTGCCGCACCGCTGCCGCGGCAGCTGAAACGGCGGTTTTTTTGCTGCCGCGGCAGCCTCTGCAGCACCGTCGCCATGCCGCACTGCTGCCGCGGCTGCTGAAACGAAGGTTTCGGCTGCCGCGGCAGCAACGGCTTCGCACCTCCGCCCTGCAGCACTGCTGCCGCGGCAGCGAGAAACGGTGGTTTTTGCTGCCGCGGCAGCCTCTGCACCCTGCCGCACTGCTGCCGCGGCAGCAGAAACGAAGGTTTCGGCTGCCGCGGCAGCAACGGCTGCTGTGGACACAAGCTATTAGTGGCGTGTTGCTCACCAGGGGCGCCACTAGTATGACCGTCGCCATGCTGCACTGCTGCCGTGGCAGCAGAAATGGTGGTTTTTGCTGCCGCGGCAGCCTCTGCACCACTGTCGCCCTGCCGCATCGCTGCCGCGGCAGCTGAAACAGCGGTTTTTGCTGCCGCGGCAGCCTCTGCAGCACCGTCGCCATGCCGCACTGCTGCCGCGGCTGCTGAAACGAAGGTTTCGGCTGCCGCGGCAGCAACGGCTTCGCACCTCCGCCCTGCCGCACTGCTGCCGCGGCAGCAGAAACGGTGGTTTTTGCTGCCGCGGCAGCCTCTGCACCCTGCCGCACTGCTGCCGCGGCAGCAGAAACGAAGGTTTCGGCTGCCGCAGCAGCAACGGCTGCTGTGGACACAAGCTATTAGTGGCGTGTTGCTCACCAGGGGCGCCACTAGTATCAATATTACTAGTGGCGTGCCAACTAACCAGCACGCCACTAGTAAGCAGATGAAATATTTTTTAAAAACCCCGAAAATTTATATTAGTGGCGTGTTGGCAGACAGAGGCGCCACTAGTACGTATATTACTAGTGGCGTGTACTCTAGAGAGCACGCCACTAATAAGTAGATGTAACTGTTCGCACGAAATTGGATCCGTGGAACACCTAGGTGATGGGAGTCGCCAACCGCACTTACGTGTGCGATAACCGGATGCTTTTCGAGCAAAGCAACAAAGGATAACTATCGCACTTACGCGCACGACGAGCGATTGCTTTCCGAGCAAAGCAACAAAGATCTTCCTACTTACGTGAGGAAGAACCGACTGTTTTACAGTGCAAAACAGCAAAGATCTACTACTAAGAAAAGGTAAAAGATAAAAGATAAAAGATTGATTTGATCGATTGTTGGATGCTTTAATCGGCCGTCACCCTTTACATATTTATAGGGCGGCTGGTCTTCCCGTAGGAGATCTGGACTCCTAATCCTAATTTGATTACAAATATATCTCTTTCCTTGCTTAAAGGATTTGGATTCTACCGTACATGTGACTTTCCATACAAACCAAGATAGCTTTCCAAATCTAACTGTCTCGTACGCCGACATCCGGACTCCTCTTGGCGCACGATATATCCTTTCCAAATAATCCGGATTGTCTTCCAAATCTTGTAGGACTCTCCTTGATTGTCACGCCGCGTTCCTTGCGCCTCAAGTTGAAGTCTCTGGCGTCGGGTAAATCTTGAAGGGTATCGCTGTGACTCGGACCTGCTGGAGATGATCCCTCGCGAGCACTCGGCGACGAACTCGGAGCCGCTCGGGATGATCCTTCGCGAGTACTCGGGGACGAACTCGGGACCGCTCGGGAGTCGGTCGAGTACTCGGGAGCAACCCTTCGGTACTGGGGAGCTCCTTGGGGCTTGGTCACTTGGGGTCACCAGTACTCGGGATCGCGAGTGCTCGGAGCCGCCACTGTTGAATGTCCAGAGGTACTGCTCGCGGCTTGATGACGTAGCATTCGGGACGTGGGCGCTCGGGGACACCTCCGACTGCTCGGGTCTTCGGGAACTTCTGCGAGCACCTCGCACTTGGGATATGATGACTACTCGGGATGCAGTGAGCACTCGGGGGCACTCAGAAATGCCGCGAGCACTCGGTATCAAATATACCGCGAGCGTCCAGGCCACTCGGCTGTATTAATCCTGCGTGTAAGAGTAAATGCTGCATCCGTACTGTTAGTTTCATCATCTCAACTTCCAGCAAACCTAACACTTAATTCGGCCAACTGAATAAATCTTCAAGCCAAATTACGCTGTAAACACATGCCCCCCTGCTTTTTGGCATAATTGCATTTGCCAAAAACACCTTGAACTAAACCGTTGCTTAGGGCGATACTTATAAAGGACATATCGGCCATAGAGTTTTGCTTAAGCTACCTGCCACACACTCGGGTAATACTTTTTCAAATATTTCCCGTTAAGAGCCCTAGATAGCCATTCCCCTTGCAAAGATTCTACCAAATAAGAGTTCCCGGGGACTATCTCGACAACTCTAAACGGACCCTCCCAACTCGGCGACCATTTGCCGAATTTGTTGTCCGAGTTCCGATAGGTAAAATCGTCTTCCATACTAGATCTCCTATCTGAAACGATTTTTCCTTTACTCTTTTGTTGTAAGCCTTAGCAACTCTCAACTTCTCCTTTTCGATCTCTCGTAAGGCTTTCAACCTCTCTTCTGGAACATCATCTATCTTATCTATCATCAAGTGGCTGTAATCTTCAGCCGACAAGTTGTCTTGCCTGGCTATTCTAAGAGCTTGTAGTTTAACTTCACGGGCAACACCGCCTCCTGCCCGTACACCAACTCGAATGGCGTCACTCGGGTGGCTCCATGCTTGGATATCCTATGGGCCCATAATGCTTCCGAGAGGACCTCATGCCACCTCCTCGGATGTTCCTCAATTTTCTTCTTTATTAGCTTGATCAAGGTTTTATTGCTGGACTCGGCCTGTCCATTGGCTTGGGCATAATAGGGCGACGAGTTCAACAACTTGACCCCAAAGGACTCGGCAAACTCACTGAATTGGTGAGACATAAAGGATGCACCCTGATCAGTCGTCAGAGTTTGAGGGATGCCGAACCTATGGATGATATGTTCCAGAACAAAGCTAATCACTTCCTTATGAGTCATTTTTCTTAAAGGAACTGCTTCGGTCCATTTAGTGAAGTAATCTGTAGCTACCAGGACGAAACGATGACCTTTCGACGAAGCAGGATGTATTTCCCCAATGAAATCTAAACCTCATCCTCTAAATGGCCACGGCTTTATAATAGGGTTCATCTTAGCCGCGGGTACTAATTGTATGTTCCCAAACTTTTGACATGCTTCACACCCTCTGTAATACCGAAAACAGTCTTCTAACATAGTTGGCCAATAGAATCCTGCCCTCTTCAACAACCATTGCATCTTAGGGGCCGACTGATGTGTTCCGCATATCCCTTCATGTACTTCTCCCATAGCTACCCTTGACTGGTCGGGACCTAAGCACTTCAATAATACTCCATCTATTGTCCGGCGATACAACTCGTCGTTAAACAAGATGTATTTTATGGCTTGCCGCCGAATTTTCCTATCTCTTGTTTGACCCGGATTTTTCAAATAACTAACTAAAGGCACCCTCCAATCATTAACTTCCAAACCGCTTGACGACTCGGCAGCCTGTGTTAAACTGTTGCCCCCCGATTCGGAATTGGATCTACACGAGTCGGCTTCGACTTCCAGTAAGTCGGCCCGGCCTTTGACAGCAACGAGCATCGGTTCTCTGGATACAAAAAACTTCCCTCTTCCGACTTGGTACCCGGATGCTTGCTGTGCCAAATAGTTGGCTCTAGAATTCTCCTCCCTGGGAATGTGACTGATACTAAAGGCATCTAACAGCTTGACTATATCTAAACATCGGTCTAAATAGCTATTCAGCAACCCATCGAAGCATTGAAACTCTCCATTGACTTGCTGAACTACTAGCAATGAATCTCCAAAAGCATCTACATCTCTTACACCCATGTCTATTAAGCTTTGTAAACCAAACAACAGTGCCTCATACTCTGCCTGGTTATTAGTGCAAGGATACTCTAGTCAGACCGATGACTCATAGATAACACTATGTGGTGAAACTAAAACACTGCCAATGCCTTGCCCACTTCTACAAACCGATCCATCAAAGTAAAGCTTCCATGGACATATGCTAACATAATCAACATCTTCTTCATCATTAACTCTATGATCAACAATGAAGTCGGCGACAACTTGACCTTTCGTGGCACGCAACGACTCATATGTCAAATCAAACTCTATTAAAGCATAAGCCCCATTTGCCAATCCGTCCGCTAAGAATCGGTTGTTGCAACATATACTTAATCACATCGACTTGGCAAGACACTATGCATGCATTCGAAAGCAAATAATGCCGAAACTTGGTGCATGCGTAAAACAAGGATAAGCATAGTTTCTCGATGAACACGTACCGACTTTCGGCGTCGAGTAGTCGGCGACTTGTGTAGGCGATGATGTACTCCTTCTTGTCGACTTCCTGAGTTAGCACTGCGCCGAGTACTTTATCTTGTGCAGCAATGTATAGTCGGAACGGGACTCCCGACTTGGGTGCTCGAAGTACTGGAGGGCTCGATAAGTATCTCTTGATACTATTGAAGGCGTCTTGCTGTTCTGCCCCCCAAGCGAACTCG
This sequence comes from Stipa capillata, assembly GCA_019208055.1. Taxonomy (NCBI): domain Eukaryota; kingdom Viridiplantae; phylum Streptophyta; class Magnoliopsida; order Poales; family Poaceae; genus Stipa; species Stipa capillata. The sequence goes on along the minus strand of JAGXJF010000002.1, from coordinate 173,596 downwards.
GCTTCGTTCTTTAGCCGGAGTAAAGGGACAAACGATTCAATCTTACCCGCCAGGTTAGATATAAATCGTCTTAAGTAGTTTATCTTCCCCAATAAACTCTGCACATCCTTTTTGCATGTCGGCTCTCCTAACTTCTTAATGGCCTCTATCTTCTTAGGGTCAATCTCTATACCTTGCTCATGAATTATGAACCCTAAGAACTTTCCAGCCGACACACCAAACGCGCATTTGAGCGGGTTCATCTTCAACCCATACCGACGCATTCTTTCAAAGGCTAGTCGCAAGTCGGCCAAGTGGTGTTCATAGCCGTCCGACTTGACGACGATGTCATCAATATAGACTTCTAACACAATGCCTAAGAGATCATGGAAGATCAAGTTCATAGCACGCTGATACGTAGCGCCTGCATTCTTCAAACCGAATGTCATGACGACCCACTCGAACAACCCGACAAAACCGGGGCAACGAAAGGCAGTTTTAAACATGTCCTCTTCGGCCATAAAGATCTGGTTATACCCGGCATTGCCATCTAAAAAGCTAAGTACTTTGTGTCCGGAGGCGTCGTCTATCAACATGTCGGCTATAGGCATAGGATACTCATCTTTAGGTGTGGCTTTATTCAAATCCCTGAAGTCTATGCATACCCTAATCTTGCCAGTATTCTTCTTCTCGACTGGCACAATGTTTGAAATCCACTCGGCGTATCTGCATGGCCGAATGAACCCTGCCTTTACCAGTCGGTCGACTTCTTCCTTGATACGATCATACAGATTAGGGTTGAAACGCCTAGGCGGTTGCTTGTATGGTCTGAAGCCGGTCTTGATAGGTAGCTTATGTTCGACCAGACTTCTACTAACCCGGGCATCTCTGTATAATTCCAAGCAAAGCAATCTACGAACTCTTTGAGTAGCGCACATACCTTATTCTTCTGGCCGACTTCCATATTGGCGTTACTGAATGTTGGTCGAGGCACGCCTCCATCGCCAATATCGACTTCTTCCAGTGGGTCGGCCGACGAGAACCCTGTCCGAGCTTCTCCATGTCGTCGAAATCTTCGATAGTCTCATGCATATCGTTCTTGCCCAAACGATATTCCTCGGTGCGCTTTTGTAGCCATTTAACGCTATCTTCTTTATTCATTTATAAAGATAAATTATTTAGCCGAGCTATAAAAGCCGGCTGTGCTTGTATCGGTACAAACCCGTCCTTACCGATACTGACGTAGTCGTAGTCGGATAAGTTCCTACCCGACAGGCACTTCATGTCACCGTGCTGCCAATCGACTGTAGTCTCGGCTAAAGCGATGCAAGCCGAGTTGTCTGCTTCAACCACTTCAACGTCCTCATCTACCCACTGGATTAAGCACTGATGCATGGTAGAAGGGATGCAACAATTGGCATGGATCCAGTCTCGCCCCAAGAGCATGTTGTATCGGCCTTTGACGTCGACTACGAAGAATGCAGTCGGCAGGGTTTTGCTTCCGACTGTAAGTTCTACCGACAATATGCCCTTGGCTTCGGATAGCTCCCCCGAGAACCCGCTGAGTCCCATGTTTGTCTTCATTAATTCGGACTCCTTTCGGCCTAGTTTGGAGAATACCGAAAGTGGCATGATGTTGACCCCAGCGCCGCCGTCGACGAGCATTCGGCCAATCGGTCTTCCGTCGATGTGGCCTTTGATGAATAAAGGCTTCAGATGCTGCCCATGCTCCTCCGGCTTCTTGAATATGGCGGCACTCGGCCCGAGCAGAAGCTCTGCGACTTCCGACTCAGGAGCGCGGAACTCGATCGGTAGTTCGAACACCATATTGATGTCATGTCGGCGGGTACTTCTCCGACATCCTTGCTGGCAGCCTCGTCTTCTTCCTTCGCGATGCGCTTCTCCTTCCAGGTCATCTTCGCGGGCTTCATTGGTCGGGCTTGGTTGAACCATTCGTCGCGCTTCTTCTCGACGAGCTCCTCCCTGAGCTCGGGGGCTCGCAGCCGCTGGACCTTCCGCTTCTGAGAGTGCGTGAGTCCTGTGGGGCACCATTGCGGCTTCGGTTTGGTTCCTGGTTCAACCGACTTGATCTTCTTCGCCTGCTGACTTGGCGTGGATTCGACGCCGGGTCCCGCTGCATTGCTGGATTCTGGCTTGTCCGAGTCGTGTACCGTGCAGAACCGTACACGCCGAGTCCCTGCTGGTGGAGCCGAATTAATTTGCGAGCTAATTAACACGGCTGACCGTTGTGGTCGACTTCCTTCTGAGGCTCGGCTGATGCTCATCTTGTTCGACTCGGGCCGGGTCGTGGTGTGCTCATCGGGTTTGGACTCGGCGTGCTTGACTGGTACCCAGACTTGCCTAGTCGGCGAACTCCTTGGGGTCGCCGGTCGACTTGGTACGTCGGGTGCCTTGCGCCGAGTGGCGAGTCGGTTCCATGGTCGGATTCCCGACTCGACCCGCGTCCTCTTTCCGTGGGGCCGCTCTCCGAATCCAGACGGGATCCAGTTTGGCTGAAACATGCCGAGTGGTCCAGCCGGATGCGGCGCCCAAGGGTTGAAACCCCATGGAGGGCACTGTTGGTAGAAAGTGTGTGCGCCTCCCCAGTACGCCGGACCTGTTGCTAAGTATGGTGGTTGCACGTATGGGCCCCCCTGCCAGTACTCGGAACCACCGAAACCTTGTCGGGGAGGAGACCTGGGGCGCTTGGCTCCTCCAAGCCGAGTGAACACATTGTTGGTTGTGTATTTGTTCAGCAATTGTTTCACTGTCGGCTTTGGCCTCGCGGGCTGACTCTTCCCTCGATTAATCTTCCAGACGCCGACTTCTGGATTCTTTGGCTTGATCATTTTTGGAGTCGGCGAGGAGTTCGAGTTGGTTGTTTTCGGAGTAGGAGAGGGACTCGACTTGATCATCTTTGGAACAGCATTGTCGTCAACAATGACGTTCTTTCCTTTTGTGGACTCGGCCTGATGTGACCGAATCAGTACTTTCTTCTTCTCCAAATCAATCACGTGATTGGAAAAGGATCACTGTCGAGCTTCATCTTGGAGCTTTGAGCAAACGTCAATCGTCCGTCGTTGATGGCCGATTGCACCTGTCGGCGAAAACACATTGCAGTCGTTAGTAGCATGAGAAAAAGAGTTATGCCACTTACAATATGCTCTTTGCCCAATTCGTCCGCCGACGGGAATACGTGCCCTTCCCTTACTCGGATCATATTCCCCCTGCAGGAGCATGTCAAAGATTTTGTCGCATTTACTAATGTCAAACGTGTACCGCATCTCCTCTTCCGAGTGGGTGTAGGTCTAAGAGCTGGACAAGCAAATGGTTTTGACTTGGGGAGTATTAACCCACTCGGCAATGCATATGTCAGCGTCGTCCTCGCTGTCCGAGCTGTTTTCGTACGTTATGACATTGATTGCCGATTTCTCTTTGGCTTTGCCCTTAGCATCTCCGAACCGGCTGTATGTTTTGACGTCCTTAGCGCGGTTCTCTTGTGCTACAGCCCTCTGAGCGACTTGGCTAATGGTTAGGAATTCTTGGCCCTCTAATCTGTCCTTAATATGGGCGAGCAAACCTGAAAAAGCAAGGTCGGCAAGATCTTTTTCGTTTATAGTTAAAACTAAAGCACTTGTTCTTAACCTCTCTGAATCTTCTAATGTAATCACAGACCGGCTCGTTGTACTTTTGTTTAACCATCGTCAGATCCGAGAGCCTGAGCTTGGTCTCACCACCGTAAAAGTAATCGTGGAACTGCCGCTCTAGATCTGCCTAGGACGTAATAGACCAAGGGGCAAGCGAGGGTGAACCAAGTGAAGGCAGTACCCGACAATGACAAGGGAAAAAGTTTTATTCTGTAGATATCCGACGTGCCGACTTCACTACTCTGTGCTAAGAATTGCCCTATATGCTCGAAAGTCGACCTATTGTCTTCCCCTGTGAATTTGACAAAATCAGGAATTCTAAACCCGCGGGGGTACGGCATGGTGTCGTAACACTCGGGGTATGGCTTTAGGTAACCCCGAGAGCCATCTTTAGGTATTACGCCGAGTTCTCTGAGTACTGAGGTGAGTTGGTCTTTATAGCTCATATCGGCCAGCGGTGTACGCGAACTCGGCTGTGGTAACTCGGGTTGGATTTGTTGCGAGTTAAAATATGCCTCTGGAACCGGCCCATGAGGGACTCCCGGTACCGAGAGGTGGAATCGGTGGTGTGCTATACGCGACTGTTTGATAGCAGGGTTGTGGGATGCTCGTGCTAAGGCTTAGACTTCGGTCATTATTGGGAGAATTCTGGGACACCGAAGTCGGATTGACAGAAGTCGTGACCACGGGGGCGACTTTTACCCGATGATCGACTCTGTCAGGGTCAGGGTACATCGGCTGTTTGTTCCGATGTTCATCGTTAACTTGTAAGACTGTAGATCTAACCTGACCCGGCAGACTATCCTGTAAGTCTTTAGCGATTTGCTCTTTCAATTCGTCAAATCGGCTATTCAACACTCGAGCGAATAATTGCGCCGATTTGTCCATCTCAGTGCCATATCTGCTAGCTACCGACACGTCAATTAGATTAGCGATTTCATCAGAACATGTCGGTTTACTCACCTCGGGTTTGGGCGCAGGAGGTAGACTCGGCACGACTACTTTCTTGATGACGCCGTTTCTCGTCTTCTGGTAGCCGGCCAACTTTTGCCGGAGTCGCTCCGCCTGCTCCTCTTCGAGTTGTTGTTCAATCTCCCGCCGTTCATCTTCAGATAAGTCGTCGAGCGTGACGGCGATGATGTTTTCCGGGTTGACGATGCTTCCGTCTTTGGAGTCGGGATTCATCGTGTAACCTTTGCTTCTCGTCCCCAGCGGAGTCGCCAATTGTGTTCGCACGAAATTGGATCCGTGGAACACCTAGGTGATGGGAGTCGCCAACCGCACTTACGTGTGCGATAACCGGATGCTTTTCGAGCAAAGCAACAAAGGAAAACTATCGCACTTACGCGCACGACGAGCGATTGCTTTCCGAGCAAAGCAACAAAGATCTTCCTACTTACGTGAGGAAGAACCGACTGTTTTACAGCGCAAAACAGCAAAGATCTACTACTAAGAAAAGGTAAAAGATAAAAGATAAAAGATGATTTGATCGATTGTTGGATGCTTTAATCGGCCGTCACCCTTTACATATTTATAGGGCGGCTGGTCTTCCCGTAGGAGATCTGGACTCCTAATCCTAATTTGATTACAAATATATCTCTTTCCTTGCTTAAAGGATTTGGATTCTACCGTACATGTGACTTTCCATACAAACCAAGATAGCTTTCCAAATCTTAACTGTCTCGTACGCCGACATCCGGACTCCTCTTGGCGCACGATATATCCTTTCCAAATAATCCGGATTGTCTTCCAAATCTTGTAGGACTCTCCTTGATTGTCACGCCGCGTTCCTTGCGCCTCAAGTTGAAGTCTCTGGCGTCGGGTAAATCTTGAAGGGTATCGCTGTGACTCGGACCTGCTGGAGATGATCCCTCGCGAGCACTCGGGGACGAACTCGGAGCCGCTCGGGATGATCCTTCGCGAGTACTCGGGGACGAACTCGGACCGCTCGGGAGTCGGTCGAGTACTCGGGAGCAACCCTTCGGTACTGGGGAGCTCCTTGGGGCTTGGTCACTCGGGGTCACCAGTACTCGGGATCGCGATGTGCTCGGAGCCGCCACTGTTGAATGTCCAGAGGTACTGCTCGCGGCTTGATGACGTAGCATTCGGGACGTGGGCGCTCGGGGACACCTCCGACTGCTCGGGTCTTCGGGAACTTCTGCGAGCACCTTCGCACTTGGGATATGATGACTACTCGGGATGCAGTGAGCACTCGGGGGCACTCAGAAATGCCGCGAGCACTCGGTATCAAATATACCGCGAGCGTCCAGGCCACTCGGCTGTATTAATCCTGCGTGTAAGAGTAAATGCTGCATCCGTACTGTTAGTTTCATCATCTCAACTTCCAGCAAACCTAACACTTAATTCGGCCAACTGAATAAATCTTCAAGCCAAATTACGCTGTAAACAGTAACATTTTTTAAAAACTCCGAAAATGGCTATTAGTGGCGTGGTGTTCAAGAGAGGCGCCACTGATTATTTTTATTATTAGTGGCGTGGGAGTGAAGCGACACGCCACTAGTATATTGGTTACTAGTGGCGTGTGGATTGGAGCACGCCACTAGTATTTGTGTTACTAGTGGCGTGTGGGCAGCACGCCACTAGTAACCAATTACCACCGGCGTGATACTAGTGGCGTGCCGCCCACACGCCACTAATATCAAAAAAGGCACGCCACTAGTAGGCTTTCCTGTACTAGTGTTCCCACGGCAATCGTCTCCTTCCCCTTCGGTCCGAGCTGAAGCACGGCATGCTGTGGAGGTGAGACCGCGATAACACCCTTCCCTTTTCCCCATTTCCGTCACCCCTTCTCTACACTGCCAGAACAATGCTCTTGTTCATCTCGTTGCCTACGCACTGGGATGGCTGACGATCTGACCGTGTTGCTCGAACGACCCAGGACAGTTGAATTCGTTTAAAATGTACCTACTGACCTATTAATCGATTGAACCAGTGAATAAACTTAATTAGTGACCGAGACAGTTTGACGATGTCCTAACATTTTAGTAGTCGGCTAATGAACCAACGTTGGTGGTATCAATGGCAGACAGTTGCAATTGATATGCTTCATGTTAATAGCTGCTCAATAAAGATGCTAAGGTATTACTTGAGTAGTTTAGCACCTGAACAACTACTATAACTCTACCTGAGTCAATCCGCTAATCCATGGGGTTCCAGCACCTTTAGTGATTGCAATAGCCCTGTCCTAAAGACAACTGAATAACCCAATGACTAGGAAATCCATGAGTTAAGGCAGCTATGTAATCAGCTTAATAGTTACATTGTCCAAGTGTTGACCATGGTTAGCTGCTGAATCGATGCACTGCTCTCCTGTAATTATTGGTTGGGGATTGATTAATCAATTGATGCATTAGTAAACCTCAGCTGTAGGTAACATACTTCACATTCCCGGTAAAATATTGGTTGGTTAATTAGTTGTGCTCATAACTGTCAGCTGAACACTCCGGTTAGCTCATGCCACGAGTTCACAGTTAAGACAAACTAGTTATTAATTAATCCGTAGGATGCTCAGGTGAATGCTAGGTGTTAAGTATCACCCAGTGCACTAACTAACGTAGCGGCTATTCCAACCGGTTGATGTAAAAGATCAATTCGAAGATACCCTTACATATGCCTGTTTATGACTCGTTTACAATTGACAACGTCACCTAATGCTAGACACAAGTAAGAAAATAATATTAGGCTTCACACTTGTGTCTTGTTTAAATGAATCCGTACGTTAGCAAGATATTCTCACAAGGACAATCTCATACACCATATGCTTATAAGTGTAAATGAAAAGAAAGGAGTACTTAGTTCTATAACATGTGGAGTCATGCAACAAGCATTAGGTTAGCTGGGAACTCTAGTATCTGCAAAGGTGACTAGATGAACCTACTGGTTGTTAAATGATGCGCTAATATTGGGTATGAGATATGCAATATTTTGTTCTTTACTGAGAAGTAGACAGGAAATGCTAAATCTGAGTAAACCCTAAATGTATGCATCCTAGAGAATCTAGCTTAACAGCCAAACTTAGAATGCCTAGTGTCATCATTCGCCTAACGGCTCGGATATAATCACGACTTCGTGTTCTCATCCCCACAACTGCGAATTAATCGAACGAACCCTAATTCTATTATAGGTTTAAAGTCCTCCTCTTTAGTGGCATACTATATTCCATGCATACATCCATGTAGATGTTCATCCCTGATTAAAGTCATACCATAACTAAACCCACACCAATACGGAATGAATACTTCATTTTAATCCACCATGTCTGCATCTCATGCATCTTTGTAATGTTTAAAATAGCTCCTTAGACTTGCTTTTCCTTTCTAGAGGTTAATTGCTTCTCATTGGAGTTCAACTATTTCGAGTTTTCCCATTGACGCTCGTGGAAATATCTTGCATCACCGCCCCGCTCTCAGGCAAGCTCCATTGCTTGTTGATTAATTATTACGTTGTGTGTTAGTCCTTGTTTGGCTTAATTAATTGAATGGAATTGGGTGCTTGTGTGAATGATTGCTTGATCTGTGCTGGATGCTTCATTAGTATGTGTAGGTCTTGTTATTATGAAGTAGCTAAGGCTGATACTTTAACCTGATGCCCTTTTTAACTTGGACCTAATAAAGTGAGATTATTGAGATTATCGAGATTGTGTTTGTGCGCCCCAGTCTGAGGTTATTCCCACATACACTACCCTTATCACACGTAGATGAGAAATCGAAAGTGCACCGAGGCCAACACTACGGTATAATGGGGATAAGTCTCAGAGACTGGTGGGAGCCTTGTGAACTCCACCAGGGTTGCACTCCTTATACCCGAGGTGGTTGAGTCGGCGGTGAAGATGAGAACCGAGGGTGTTACCGAGACCAGCACTACGGTATATTGGGGATAAGTCTCAGAGACTGCGTGGAGCCTCACAACCTCCAGCAGGGTTGCACTCCTTATACCCGAGGTGGCTGAGTCGGCGGTGAAGACCGAGGGAAAGCGCGTATGTCACCAACGAAACGAAACTACGATATAGTTGAGGTAAGTCTCAGAGACTGGGGGGAGTAGTGTGAACTCCACCAGGGTTGCACTCTTTATATCCGAGGTTGTCGGCTCGTTGGTGACGGTTAGGCAGGTGTTGCCATGAATTGGAGTTTGAGGCAGGTGTTGCCGTGAAAAAGATTGAGATTTTTAAATGGGTGTGGGCTATCCAAATGAATTGAAAATGATGACATTGTATTGTTGTATTTGTGTGTATGCTCGTAAGTTACTTTTATCGTCATGTGTTTATCATTGCTATGCTCTTGCTACAATATGATATTAAATTGTGTAGTTTATGTTCATTTCATCTCTAGTATGTAACTTGAACTTGTTATAAAATGCGAACCTTTATCACTTGTCAAACTTGATTAATACCATGTTTTAATTAATCAATAAGCAATGTCTTGCGAGTACGGTGGTTGTACTCACCTAGGTTTATCCTAGGCAGGTTCTTGGAGCAATTGAAGTTGACGTCGCTGCTTGGATTTACCACTCTAGGTTTTGATTTCCTCGGGATCTTTGTTGCGAGCTGTTTGGAGGTGGTTTCCCCACCATCTCGGGCATTTTCTGTTTTCCTTCCGCTGCTGTTTGTAATAATGTATATTGTGATCGACTTCCGAGTCGCTATGTGTATATATATGTATTCTATAAGTCTTTCTTTAGTAGAATTTGTGCTGCGGTAATCCAAGTTGTTACTTGCGGTTGTCCATGTACAATGCGTGTATGTGATGAAGTATGTGGACAACTGTGCAGCGGTATTATTGCGTGCTAGGATTGCGTTTCGTGATGGCAGAGGTGAGCGAACCACTAGTCCTGCGTAGCCTTGGTTGAGTCGATCCAGGGGATTCGTCCCGTACTCGCTAAGCCTCCTACGACCATCACGCCTCGCGCTGACGGCAGAGCAGAGCTGGATCCTCCCAGAGTCGCATCTCGTGGCTAGGTAGGGTTGAGGGGATGCATATCCCGGGCTCTAGTCCTCCTATGACTATCGCGGAGCGCAGACTTATCACGTGGTCTTACCCCTTCACCGGTATCTGGGATCTATATGTGGTTTGGGGAAGATTGGTCGCTTCCGGCCGGCCCACACGTGGCGGGTGTCGGATCGTTCCGCCTCGGTGCGTATGGCGCAGGTATCTTGCCACCGGGCTGACGAGTCCTTCGGTCCTTGGCGACTTCGCGTTCCTCCAATCATATGTGGATTCCGGGTCCGTGACACCCCGTAACAGGGTCCGAGCCATCTCCGTCCGGGATAGAGTGTCCCTTCCCTCCGGGGTCGTGCGACGGTAAGCTCCCCGCGATGTCGAGCCATCTCCGTCCGGGATAGAGTGTCCCTTCCCTCCGGGGTCGTGCGACGGTAAGCTCCCCCGCGATGTCGAGCCACCTCCGTCCGGGATAGTGTCCCTTCCCTCCGGGGTTGTGTGACGGTAAGCTCCCCGCGACGTCCGAGCCATCTCTGTCCGGGATAGAGTGTCCCTTCCCTCCGGGTCGTGCGACGATAAGCTCCCCGCGACGTCCGAGCCATCTCCGTCCGGGATAGAGCGTCCCTTCCCTCCGGGGTCGTGCGACGGTAAGCTCCCCGCGACGTCCGAGCCATCTCCGTTCGGGATAGAGTGTCCCTTCCCTCCGGGGTCGTGCGAAGATAAGCTCCCCGCGACGTCCGAGCCATCTCCGTCCGGGATAGAGTGTTCCTTCCCTCCAGGGTCGTGCGACGGTAAGCTCCCCGTGACGTCGAGCCACCTCCATCCGGGATAGAGCGTCCCTTCCCTCCGGGGTCATGCAACGGTAAGCTCCCCGCGATGTCGAGCCATCTCCGGCTGGGATAGAGCGTCCCTTTCCTTCGGGGTCGTGCGACGGCAAAGTGCCCATGCCAGGCGAAGCATCAATGTACTCCTTGCTACGCCGGTGGGCATCAAAGGTTGTGGTTAGGGAAGGCCACAAGCGCTCTCAGACATGTCCTCGAGCGCTAGGTTTTTCATTGGGAGGCAGGGTGCTGCGCACCTCGCAACGAACTATCTCCTCTGACACGACGACTTAATAATCCCACCGGAGCACGCAGCGTCAAAATTCACGCAAAAAGGGCAAACACCTTGCAGGTACCGGACTTCGCGCTCTGCGCCAGCCATATGCGCGCACCAATATCGTCCCGCGATGTGTTCGCATCGACGCAGGTGACACCACAGACGTCTCGGCAAGCTACCGCAGCACGCTCCAACACCATCCGTGGGCAAAGTACCACATGCGCCTCAACGCCCTCCCCGGGCACGATCTGGACAAGGGGCTCCCCCAGAAACAAAGCCAAGCTGCTAGGCGTCATCACTCCGCTCAACATCGACATGCCTTGCACGGCGTCGACACGCCGCGCGTGGCATCGACACTCTGCCCAGCATTGACGTCTTCTGTCCAGCATGGACGTGCTCCTCGGCGCCGATGCACTCCGCCGTCACGAACATGCTCCGCCGAAGTCAACATGTTTCTCAGCGTCGACATGCTCCTCGGCATCAGCATACCCCGCCGACGTGGACATGCCTCACCCGGCGTCGACATGCTTCCTCCGGCATCGACGCTCCACCCGGCATCCACATGTTCCGCCCGGCGTCGACATGCTTTGCCGGTGTGGACATGCTCCTCGGCACCGACATGCTCCGCCAACGCGGACATGTCTCATCGGCACCAACACTCTCCCAATGTCAGCATGATGATGTCGCCACGCTTCATAAGCATCGCTGTCGACGTCATCAAAGACCACCTCGATGCCCGTTCCCTGGCTCCGCTCTCACCGTTGAGGGTTTGGGGAGCTCGTGTCGACGCGGTTGTGGGAGCCCGAGGAGAATAAGACCGAGCGCCCTAGGAGCGCCGCCCGCGCGTCGCCCGTGTCGGCGCACGCCGTCTGTCCCATAACTGAAAAGCACGGACTCAACATTCGCATCAACACAATGTTGTCATCAAGGTCTACGCCGACGTCGTCAAGGGCTACCTCGACGCCCGTCTACGTCAACGCCGTCAGGGACAACCTCGGCATCTGTCTCCGACGAGGACTACATCGACGTCGTCAAGGACTACGCCGACATCGTCAGGGGCAACCTCAGCGCCTGTCTACATCGACATCGTCAAGGACAAACACGTCGTCGGCACGCGCGCTAGCGCGTCGTCCACGTCGCCAGCGCGTCATCGGCACGTTGCCCGCATTCGTTCACGCCTGTGTTCGTTGGCTTCGATGCTTCCGCGTCAAGTTCCCGGTCGACGTTCCCTGCGTCCGCGTCAAGGTTCACCTCGACTGAATCTCGACGCTGTCGAAAGGAGCCCGAGGAAAAGGGCCATGTCTGCACGTCATTCACGTTCATCCATACGTCGTCGACACGCGTGCCAGCGCGTCGTCAGCACGCGCGTCAGCTCCTCGTCGGCACGCGCGCCAGTACTTCGTTGGCACGTCGCCCGCACATCGCCCGTTGCGTCGCCAGCACGTTGTCGGCACGTCGCCCCGCGCGTCGTCAGCACGTCGCCCGCACGTCGCCCGCGCGTCGCCGCGCTCGCTGGCACGTCGCCCGCGCCTCGTTAGCACGTCGCCTGCGCGTCACACGTGCTCGTCCGTGCTCATGTTCATTCGCACGTCGCCGCGCTCGTCCGCGCGTCATTCGTGTTCGTTCGCACGTCGTCGCGCTCGCCACGCGTCGTTCACGTTCGTGTTCGTTCGCACGTCGCCGCGCTCGCCCACGCGTCGCTCGCCGCGCTCGTCCACGCGTCGTTCGCGTTCGTGTTCGTTCGCACGTCGCCGCGCTCGTCCGCGCGTCGTTCGCGTTCGTGTTCGTTCGCACGTCGCCGCGCTCGCCCGCGCGTCGTTCGCGTTCGTGTTCGTTCGCACGTCGTCGCGCTCGCCCACGCGTCGTTCGCATTCGTGTTCGTTCGCACGTCGCCGCGCTCGTCCCGCGCGTCGTTCGCGTTCGTGTTCGTTCGCACGTCGCCGCGCTCGCCCGCGGCGTCGTTTGCGTTCGTGTTCGCTCGCACGTCACTGCGCTCGCCCCACGCGTCGCTCGCCCGTGCTCGTCCACGCGTCGTCCGCGCTCGCGTTCGTTCGCACGTCACCACGTTCATCCGCGCGTCGTTCGCGTTCGCGTTTGTCCACACATCGCCGCGCTCGCTTGCATTTGCGTACGTCCACATCGTCTTCGTTCGCTCGTCGCCATGCTCGTCCATCGGAGCCCGGGCACCCGCGCCCACGCCCGCGCACGCCCGCCGGAACGCGCGTGCGCGCCCGCGCGTGCCCGCGACCGCCCTCGCCAACGCTGGCCCACGCTAGCCCGAGCTAGCCCGCTGGAGTCCGTCGAGGGCCGCGCGTTGCTCCTTGGTCGGTCAGGCCATCCCGCGCTGTCACCCGCGCGAGGCCCGAGCTAGCTCGAGCAGGCCCGCTGCCCCGTTGGCCCGCTGAGTCCCGCTCGGCCCTGCCGGCCTCCGCGGAAGGCCGTGCTGGCTCGAGGAGGCGCAGCGGCGACGGCGGCCGAAGGAGACCGGAGCGGAGCGCTAAGGAGGCGGCGGCGGCTCGGCCCGTGGCGGGAGGCCATTCGGCGGCGGCGCGAAGGCCCGGGGGCTGCGGCGGGGCCCGCGGCTGCTCCCCGTCGCCCGCTCGGGCCCGCCCTGGAGCGCGGAGGTGGCGGCGGCTCGGCCCCGCGGCGGGAGGCCGTCCGGCGGCGGCATGAAGGCCCGGGGGCGGCGGCGGCGGCGTGGAGAGCCGCCGGGGCCCGCGGCAGCTCCCCGTCGCCCGCTCGAGCCCGCCCTGGAGCGCGGCGGCGGCTCGGCCCCGCGGCGGGAGGCCGTCCGGCGGCGGCGCGAAGGCCCGGGGGCAGCGGCGGCGGCGTGGAGACCCGCCGGGGCCCGCGGCTGCTCCCCGTCGCCTGCTCGGGCCCGCCCTGGGAGCGCGGAGGTGGCGGCGGCTCGGCCCCGCGGCGGGAGGCCGTCCGGCGGCGGCATGAATGCCCGGGGGCGGCGGCGGCGGCGTGGAGAGCCGCCGGGGCCCGCGGCAGCTCCCCGTCGCCCGCTCGAGCCCGCCCTGGAGCGCGGAGGCGGCGGCGGCTCGGCCCCGCGGCGGGAGGCCGTCCGGCGGTGGCGCAAAGGCCCCGGGGGCGCGCGGCGGCGGCGTGGAGACCCGCCGGGGCCCGCGGCTGCTCCCCGTCGCCCGCTCGGGCCCGCCCTGGAGCGCGGAGGCGGCGGTGGCTCGGCCCCGCGGCGGCGGCGGCGCGAACAGCCGGGAGGCGCCGGCGCAAGGCCAACGAGGAGGCAGCGGCGGTGTGAAAGAAGCAGGGGAGAGAGAGGAGGCGTGTGGCGGCGGGGAGAAATGAAAGGCAAAAAAAATTTAGGGTGGCCGGCCCCGTTTTTATACCCGGTTGACCTGATTCGAGTGGGCCGCGGCCCATTAGGCCAGGGGAGCAGGAAAATTAAAGTGCGCGGCGTGGGATTTGAACCCAGGACCTACCGCTGGAGGATTAGCACATGAGCCAGTTGGTTTATGCTTGTGTTGTTGAAATGTTAGTAGATATTTCTTAGTTAGGCTAGGCAAGGAGAGAGGTAAAAGTAATAAGGTAAAAAGGTGCAAGCATGACTTGCCCTAAGCCCTAGGGAGCGCCGCCCTAGCTTTTCACCGCTGTCGGTCGCCATCACCGCCAAGCCATGAGCCGCCGCTCTTCCGTCCGAGCTAGCCGACGGCCAAGAGGAGAAGGCAAGGTGCGGCTCGGTTAGAGAAGAAAGAAGAGAAAAAAGGAGAAAAAGAAAAATCGCCCCGTCCAGCGCTTCCCGGGGGAGAATATTGATTCGCGAAGGGTCGTCGATCCGGCCCGCGCACCAACCCTTTAAGGATTAGTGTGCCGGCTCGGACGGGCGTTATTCGACCACCCCAACCGGCAAGGGGCTACTGTTGGAGGGGGGTTTCGCGCTTCCCGGATCGACACTGTTCAGGATCACTGCAACGCTATTAGGGTTCTCATCCGCGCTCTCCGCGACAAAGCTGTCTCCGACGCGTCCACGCGCTCTCGTTGTCAGGGCTGTCTCCGACGAGCCCGCTCTCCGTCGTCAAGGCTGTCTCCGACGAACCCGGTCGCCGCGTCAAGGCTGTCTCCGACGAGCACGCTCTCCGTGTCGGGACTCCGTGTCAGGGTTATCTCCAACGAGCCCGCGCTCCGCGTCAGGGCTGTCTCCGACGAGTCCGCGCTCCGTCGTCAGCGCTGTCTCCGACGAGCCCACACGCGAGGCCATCACGTTCTCCAAGAAGATTCTCCCGAAGATTCTCCCGAAGATGCTCAGGAATATTCTCCTAGGATTCCTTAGAAGTGGGCAAATGACCATAATGCCCTTGTAAATTCCCTCTCATGTGAGGGCAAAATTGTAATCTTCCATTTTTCATTCTCAAACCCTATAAATACCCCCTAGGGGGTGGAGAGAGGGGATCCCTTTTCCATTTCTCTTGCTTGTAAGCTCTCAAGTTCAAACCCTAATACAAACACCGACTCACTTCGACGACCGTCTCGCGCGTTCGTGCTCTCGCTCGTTTGCCCCTCGCACGCCCGGAGGTCGCTGTAGCCGACCGGGGGTGCCACAAATTCACTGTCTAGACTTGTATCTACGACATAATTGGTGCGAACTGACTCTCTTCAATAAAGCATTGATTTCATATAAATGATAGGGCGTATCGTCTCACAAGAGTAAAGCACCATGACTTCACGGTGAATGACGCATTCTTGTCAACTGTAATGGCCTTCACTTCAGTTTTTTGTAAGTGTCTTCTCTTCATTTTCGTATGGTATTCTACCAGCGAAAAATAGGTGCCAAAAACCTAATGCATACATAATTGTTGCCTGCCAATGGAACACATCCTCTGCCTTTGGTTCAGAATGCATGCACTTCAGTCCTGCAAGAATAATTCGGTATAAAACCCCATTTTATGGTTCAAACAACTTGGACATACATACCATTGCTTGTTGCCAAGTGGCACTGCTCACCAGCAGCCTGAACAGGATGGCATTTTAAGCTTCAGAATGTTCTCCTAAAAAAAAATCTTCAGATAGGTGATCTGTCATAGGGACTGAAAAAATAGGGCCCAATCATGTTAAAACAAAGGCACTGAGTTGATGAAAAGAAAAGAAAAGAAGAGTAAACATCATCACATAACAGCTAAGCATCTTCGCTTACCGGCGAATGATGTCAACTGTTTATGAGAAGAAGGGTTATGAGACATTGCGAGGAATGTAAAGCAGAACTATATAACCAGCATCTTAACTACCTGATTATCTGTTGCCAACTTGTGAAATAAAGCCGCTTTAACAGCAGCCAGGTAGGTATATGTCCTGGATGTTCCTGAGAATGAGAGAAAGAAGAGCACAAAAAGAAACCGGAACATTAATTTTTAGACATAAAGCTTGTAACATTGGAATGATGAGAAAGCTACTAACACAGAGGTTGTTCCATCCAAGGTGAGGCCCAATTTGCAGAATCGATAGCTGGTTGCACCTGGTGGTATCACTTGTTCCATCATTCACATGTCTGGATCCAGTCCTGGAGTAATTGGATTGCATATTTCAGCTTGCAAATATTCACCTTGATGCGATTATATGCCAAATGAAAAAATACAGATATTCACCTCTAGGTCTATCGATCAGGTGTCGCCTTGGTCTTCAAAATTTAGCATGCAGCTGCCATATGCAAACTCGAATATGCTGTTTGAAACAGATGCAGAACTGTAATCGCCTTGGTCTTGTTCCTAACCTGAATATTCCACATACAACAGCAACGAGATTGCATATTTCAGCTTGCAAAAATTCTACATAAAGAGAAAACAAATCGTCGCAATAATTTGGAGAATAAAAGTTGGGGAGGGCAACAAGTGTTACCTAAGATATATACCCGTAAATCTGGTTTTGTTCCTTTAATTTCTCGGCTTGCTCTTTTAGCTCGGCACTACAACCCCTTAAGTATAGGAGTCGCAGTGAAGTGGGGAGGCTTGCTCTTTTGGGCAGCGATCGGATTTCAGGACAACCATCTTGAATCATAACTTCCACAGGGTTTGCCAGTTTGGGTTCGTCAATAGGGAGGGGAACACCTGAACGATGATGCCATATGCATGAAACAAGTCAGTGTCAAACACCTTAATCATCATGTCGCACTGACCACATGTAATGTATGTTGTTTAAACATGTGAATCACCGTTTGATGTGATTACACCTTTGAGCTTTAGTAGGAAAATTTTAAAAAACCATCACCAACTGACCTTTCAAATGGTCAATGCAGAACTGCGCAACTCCTTCAAGATAATATCAAGAAAGTCTATTACTGTTATTGTTTGGATGAATTGAAGTCCTCATTGTCAACTGCGGAATGCACTGTTTGCTGTAATTGTTCTGCAGAATCTGAGTAATGAAAGTAAGGTTAGAAAAATGAACAAGATTATGAAACTCATGAGTATAAATGCTTCAAGTCATTACTTTGAGTTGGTCAATAGGTGAACTTGCTAAGTAGGAACTGAAACTCTGAAGGATGCAAGTGAAATATCAGCATATATGCAGTCTCTACAATCTGCACAAGATGTAGTTGGCTACTGTCGTCGACTACGCAGTCGGACAGTGAACTTGTGGCACCCCCGGTTGAGTGCTGGGTCACCCGGGTGTGCGCGAGGGACTGCGGAACGGAGCGTGATGCAACAGCGAACACTTAGGGAAAATTTCACAAGTTAAGAAGTTGATGTGACTTATCTTCCCTCTCCCCAACCTGAGGGGTGCTCCCCTATTTATAGGCGTCGGGGAGCGCAAGACCGGATTACAATCCTGCCCCTAGGCAGGTTACGGTCCTACCCCTGGTCCGTCATACGGACGCGGGCACGTAGGTCATTTACACATCGCCCGCGGAGGCATATACCCTAGCATCTACGTGACGTCCGGTACGACATGACGTACGGTACGTCACCCGTCGGGGTCCCGCCCGGGGTTGCCCGTACCCCGGGCCCACACCTGCGCTCCGCATCTGCATCCGCTTCCACGCTCCGCATCTGTGCTTGTACCCCGCATCTGCAGTCGCGCTCCGCGTCTGCGCGTGTACCCCACATCTGCATCTACGCGTGTACCCCGCATCCGCATCTGCGCATGTATCCCGCATCCGCATCTGTGCGTGTATCCCGCTTTCACATCTGCGTATGTATCCCGCCTCTGCATCTGCGCGTGTACCCCGCATCCGCATCTGCGCGTGTGTAGCGGACCCCGGAATCAGATATGATTAGAGGAACGGATCGTCGCCAAGGGCCGAAGGACCAGTCGACCTGGTGGCACGGTACCTGCGCCGTACTCACCGAGGCGGAGTGATCCGACACCTGACCAACGCAAGCCGGCCGGAAGCGACAAAACTTCCCAAAACCACATACGATTCTGAAAATCCTGTGAAGACTTAGAACCGTTCTCAAATCCACTAGGCAGAATAGAAGCGGAGGAGCCCGGTGATTCCACCCTCACCCTAACCTAGCCCAAAAGTTAGTGGGTCACCCGAAGGCCCGGTAGAATACACCCACACCTTGCCTGGCCGGCTTCGCATCTCAGCCAGCGGGTCACTCAACCGACAGCTACTTGACTCAGCGAAAGAAAGAACTGCTGTAATTCTTCACGGCATACCCAAGTACTTCATCCATACACGCATTGCACATGGGCAGCCCTTAGTACAACAAGTATATCATTGCAAAACTCTACATGAGAGGGATTAAAGATAATACATGTCATCCATACAAAGGGGACATCACAGTTACTATTTTACATGACTAAAGAGTCATTTGCAGCACAACATAACATTAAAAACAGCAACGGAAGAACTTATAAAATATTGAGATGACAACCCAAACCATCTCCTAATACTCCTACAAAAGCAACCTCTTGACCAAGTTGGGCAATCCTTGCAAATTAAACATCTAAATCGAAATAACCGGAGTCGTAATATGCTACGATACCTGAACAACCTGCAGGAATGGAATTCCTGAATGAGTACTTTCGTACTCGCAAGATGCAATTGCTTATTCCAAGTTAAACTTAAGCATTCTTGTTAAATAAATGACGGTAGTAAGAAATATTTCCAATTCCAACAATGAAATCTAAAGACTACAATCTCTAGCATTTAAACCATGAATTGCAAGGGAAGCAATCACAATAGCAAGCTTCAACTTGATATGGCATCCAGTTAAACGTAAATTCCAGATTTGACACTACACCCATAGCATCATATCCAACAATCCAATTACTACCAACAAGCAGTAATTAACAACCCTCACACGAGAGATGAAGTATAGCACAACATATGACTTCAATCACAACCCAACATCACCCCCAATTTCCTTTTATTCCTTCTATGACCGACTAGCCATAGAGGGATTCCGAGACAAATATCCCGGATCAAGTTTAGTCGAGGGAGGTACCGACTAGCACCTGTACCTCGAACGGAGGTACTCCGATACGGTCGAGGGTAATAGTTGGCCGACCAGTACCCTTTTCTAACTCGTATCGAATATACCTTCGCCGGCTCAAGGATTGACCACTATGGTAAGATCATGCGGTCGCCCTACCCGTCAAGTCTTCCACGGGTCCGATCCCGTCTCTCACAACTTTCCAGGGGGTTCCAGTTTCATTAAGGTGATTTAAATAACACACCCATACCAACACCCACATGAGCATCCTACTCATACTAGTGACAAGGTATCACAGTCCACATTTCGAAATATTCGAACTACACGACATTAATTAAACAAGCACGCATAAGAATAACTGGAATTAATTCAACAAGCGTGCAAGCTTGCCTGGTTGTTCTGGATCGTAAGTTGGTTGGGGAACAACTCCAGAATTACCCTTGTTGCCCATTTCTGTTGAAATACCGCCCAAAAGATCGGAAAAACAGCAAGGGCATAAATGAAAACCAGAAGGAAAAGGAATGACAAAAATATATGCAATGCATCCTAGAGTATAGGAGACACTACTATGAAGCTAACGCAATTGGATTGATTCAATTCGGTCTATTAGAGCTTACGCTATGAATTTCGAAGTGCATGTGTTACTATTAGGATCTTTTAGCTTATTCTCCGATTAAAGGTTGTATAACCGGAAGAAATATAAAGATAATGCCATGCTAAAATAAAATGAAACGATGAGTCTTGACATACCATGAATTACAATTCAAAGTTGTTAACATTCATGTTTGCTCGTAGGGCTTAACGAGGCTTATCAGAATTTCAGAAGTTTGTATACATAGCATGTTTGAAATCTACATCATTGGACCATATATTTTAATAGATGAATTTATAAAAAGGGATTAGTTCTTTTAGGAAATGATATGTATCTTTTATAAGCGTTTGAAATGTAATTAGTTATGCTTACTCATGGTTGCTCAAGATAGCATCAGTTAGTTAAAGTAATCGGATTCATTGCTTGTAGCTAACTATCCTTAACCGATGAACCCTATTAACTAGCAGGTATTGGGTCAGTTGTTAGTCTTATTTACTGACCGTCCGGCATGTAAATTACAACTAAACCAAGTGTTAGCTATTTTGGTCCTTGAATATTCCACTTGGTTGAAGGATTAAGGGAGGGAACCGATTGCTATACTTATACATAAGTGTAAATCAACCAACTACGACTCACCTAACTGGGTACCAGGGTGTTCACTATGGCCTGGGTGTTTAGGTATACTAGTTACTATTACTTTAACACCAATGCAACTAATGCATCGGCTGGGGTATACATGTATCTTCATATCATTTACTTAATGAGGTGGTTAGAGGAGCTAGACATCAATTAAACAGGGTTTTAGAGGAACAGCTATGACCTACACCTCATGGATAGCTAATGATTATGGTGAGGAATTATGATTGTTGGGGGAGTCCAGCCAAGCCCTCGGGCTGAGGTACCCCCTCCTTTCGTACGTTTTATGTTTGACAAGTACTGTGATCTGTAGGGTCTTCGATGGGTTTCGGACGGAGCGAAGTCGTCCCGGCGAGGCGACGTAGGTACGGGAGCAGAGACCAAGTCGGCCGCCACGGACGAGGTGAGAGGGCGACTCGGCTAGGACGAGAAGGAAGGGGAGGTGAGTTCAACCAGCACGGACGACGTGCGAGCGCGGAGGACGGCAAGGGCGGAGACGGACCGTACCGGCGAGGCAAATCTAGGAATATGCCGGCGCATATGGTAGGTAGCGGCGAAGTGGAGAGTACATATCCGGCCGATGTACGGTGACACAGGCTGGGAAAAGACTGTGACCTTTTAGAGGGTAGCGATGTATTTACACTTGTAAGCCAGTTTTGCCTATATAAGGGGAAGTTGGCACCCCATATGAATAACAAGAACACTTCTGCTACTACCTTGTGCTCGCGTTACTCTTCCCGTATTTGGTGGCAGCTGGGTAAAGTCCCCGCGGAAGATTGGCTTCGTTCCCCGAGTCTCCCCCTTAGCACCTCGGTCTCCCGACCCGGGGTGCCCAAGTTTACTGACCGAGAGACATCTCGCCAACAATGATCTAACTGCGATGTACCAAAATCAACTTATCTTACACTAGATCAATGTGTTAACCCATTAACCATTGTCCTTGTTAGTACTTTAGTTGGGTCTCATTTGTACACAACCAATGTAATTATACTAACAACTAACTACTTTCTGTCTTAACCGGTATGGTGTTCTTTATGCAGTGAATTATGTATTAGTATAACAATTAGTGGTTAAGCATGGTTATTATCTCAACAATAGTTGTTCTGGTTTGATCCTGTTGACTGATGCAGGTGCATTCAGCACCTAAATATTAAATGGTAACCTAATGCTCATTAGCCTTAGGTAGAGTATTGACAAAATCTTAACACAGCTCATCTAACTAGAGTTCTTAACATTAGTTTCAGCTAATGGTTATGAGTCTTAAGGTTGGAATCCATCTGATATACCTCCCACAAGTCTATTAGTTGTGTTGATAGTAGTTGACTTGCACGGACAATGTAGTATCTATTCTTATGGGTATTGGGCATATAAATGTACGACTCAACCTCAGTTAACTAAAGACCCAATGAGCATCCATCCTGATCAGATTTCTTTACCCTCCTCTAAACATTTTTCTCAGGTTGAGCATCATAGGGATAACTGGAAATCAATGTAGCATATGTCCTTCCACTAGGGGTATATATGGCAATAGTAAGAAGCTATGAATCCGGTAGTATCTAATCTTTCAATTTAACCTTCTGACATATGTTAATACCCATTGGTGTTGCATACAGCACTGCATCAGTTTGTCTGATAACTTAGCGGTTCATTGAAATGATAAAAGGGGTTTCCACCGGATGCATTAGCTCACAGATCAATTGAGCATAACTTACTATTAACTGAGGAATTAACAAAAGCTCAAAGGATGACTACTGCCATTACTTTGGGGATAGACCTATGAGGAGTTAGTTAGATGAGGTGCTAGTTGGAACTTTCGGTCTGTAATTTGGGGAGGAGGAGGAGACTAGAGGGAAAGACTCACTCGAGGAAGGGACCAAGGCCGGCTGTTCAAGCTTGAGGAAGGGGTGGCATTGGTTGCGGAGGGAAGGCGCCGGAGAGCTCGGGGAAGAAGACCAGCGAGGTGGCAAACCACCAGGGCAGCGTGGTCGGGGAGACGGCACTGCTGAAGAGGGCTTCGCGGTGGCGAGGCTTGGCGATGGACCGTGGCAGTGCCTCGGCTGCCGCGGACGGGCGGGGCACGCGCGGTGGTGCACCGGTGGCAGGCGCGCGAGGGCGGCCGCGGCGAGCTGTGGCGCGGGACGGCGGAGGTGGCCCGCAGTGCAAAAGCAGCGCAGAGGCGGATGGGAGGCGCGGCGAGCTCGGCCCTGAGCCGATGATGGCGCAGAGGGAAAGCGGCGGCAGCGGCATGGCCGTTGAGGGCGGCTGGTTCGGCCTGGGTGGAGCGCGCGGGTGGAGGGCGACGATTGGGGCAAGCAAAGGGGCGGCGACGGCGCGGGGCAGCGGGGCTCCGAAGGCGACCGGCGGCGCGGGGGAGGCAGCGGAGAGGGGACCGGCTGGTGATGGGGATTGGCTCAGGCGCGCGGCGGCGGGAGCAAGGAGGAAGAGAGCGCAGACGGAGGAAGCTAGTGGCGAGCCGGGCAGTGAGTCGGTGCCGGGGACGAGCAGCTCCGTCGGCGGCGGAAAGGGAGTAGCCCCGTCGGGGGCGCACGGTGGCGAAGCGTGCGGGTGGCGACGCCGAGGTGCTCGGGTGGCAGCTCTTGGACAAGTCGGCCGGAGGAAGGGATGGGGAGTAGGGGAGAAAAAGGTTGCAGCGGTGGGGCGGTGGCAGGCCAAGGCGGGCCGGGGCGGAGGAGATTCATGGGCCGGGCCCAGTTGGAAAAAGAGACAGAACGGGCCGCCGGGAAGAGGAGGGAAAGGAATGGGTTAGATGAGGTTTTGGGGTTTTTATTTTCTGTTTTCTTCTCTTTTGAGATTGGCACCAATTCAAATGATTTTTGCAAACCAAGTTTTCTCAGACTAATTAAACTCCTCAATTTTAATTTATGCATTCCATACCATGATGCACAGTTAGCGAAATGATAATTAATGAATTGATTAGCTGTGCTGAACGGGAGAACCACTAGAGTTACATTTTGGTGACATTGGTTTTAAGGTTTTATTCAAAGCTGAGCCCAGTCGAGATCCTAAGGTGTAATTAAGCCAAGTCAAATTTTAATTGATCCAGATGCATGCATGTGTTGAAAGAAATCGTTTTTATTCACGATGATCTGCACTGATCCCGTGTATTAAGAATAGGGTCATTACAGCGTGTACCCTGCATCCGCACCTGCGCGTGTACCCCACGTCTACAGTTGTGGCTGCAAAGGAGATAGACGTGAGTTTGTAGCAGGTATGCATGCCTTACCGTTGCTCGTTTGCGTTTGGGGGTGCGCGGGGACCCCTCCCACAACAGTAGCCCCTTGCCGGTGCGGCGCGGTCGAGAAGCGCCCGTCCGGACCGGCGTTATACCCCTAAAAAGGGGTTGACGGGCGGCCCGGACCAATGAGGCTCTCCCTCGGAGTCGATCTCCCATCCCGTTCTTCATCTGGCAAACAAGTCCTTCGTACTCAGCGTAGAGGCGATGCGTTCAGGGGACAAGGACTGTCCGGAGTGAGGGCGCTAGAGCGGAGACTCCATCATGCTGCGACGATAAGCAAGCAAACGACTAGGTCGACAGATGGGAGCATTCTCAGGCCCATGCTGCCGGCTCACGGCCATGAATGAGTGAGATCGGGTCATGATCAAGAGGGAGATCTACACTCAGAGATTAAGGGAAGAAGAATGTCGAAGCCAATCTTTGTGACCATATTCATAACATGTTGGATTTGGAGTCCAAGCAAGAAATGGCGGGATCGCCAAGCTCGAGTGGCAAGTTTGCCATGCAGAGTACGGGCCGGAGTCGGATAGCTAGCCAGTGTGGACAAGCGACAGACGGCAAGTGCTATCGTACATATCCAGGACGTATACTCAAGTATACATGGCTGTTTAGTTTTATCGTACTAAGATCAGAGTCTAAAAGTTTGGCAGGTTGCCTCACTAGTGCGAGTCTGTTTTTGTTCATTTCAATGCCCGGTTCTGTTTTTTAGTTTTTGTACTGAGCCGGTCGTGTATGGGGCCCTACCTCCTGCATGAAGAGCAGGTTGTTGTTCGGTGCAGGCGTGGCCTTTGGAGCGAACTTGCGCATGACAAGCCCGGAGTATGCCCCGGCATCCGGGGCGGACGCGTGCGACCCGGAACAAACGCAGCGTCACAGGAGACGGTACATCCGGAGCTTATGACACACCAGCGGTAGCGGCGTCAACGGGGTCATCAAGCACCCGGAACTCACCTGACATCGGGTGGCATCAGGTGGAGACGCGCGCGCGCGATCTAAGCCGGCACGGCGTCCGGGGGATCGACGTGGCCCGGGTCGGCGAAGCCCGGGGCACCTGGGGCTTCGCAGTGCTGCGTCCGGGGCAAGTTCGGGAGTCCGGGCTTCACGCACGCCGGGGCTCATGGCGTCCAGGCTTCACGCGCATCTGGGCTTCGCGGCGTCCGGGCTTTACGCGCATCCGGGCTTCACGGCGTCCAGGCTTCACGACGTCCGGGCTTCACGCGCGTCCGGGCTTCACGCGCGCCAGGGTTCACGCCGTCCGGGCTTCACGCCCGTCCGGGCTTCACGCGCGCCAGGGTTCACGGCGTCCGGCTTCACGCGCGTCCGGGCTTCGCGGCGTCCGGGCTTCGGGTTGATCCGGGGTTCACCCAGGGTTCGTCCGGGGTCGACGTAGAGCGGCATAGCCCGGGGTCTACCCGGGGTTCATCCGGGTTTCATACGCCCGGGGTTCGTTCGCCCGGAGCAGGCAACGTGTCCGGTGTCCACATGTCGCCCGGGGTCCGAGGTACATGCGCGTCCGGAGTTTTATTTCATTTTTATTTATTTATTTTTCATTTTTCATTTTCATCATTCCTTTTTTTTGGGGGCAGTTAAGACGACGGGAGTATAAAGGGCGCCCCACCCCCCCGGCTCCATTTCCCTTCCTCAACCAGTCAGCCACCACCACCTAGCCTTATCCTTCTCGGCTTTGCACGGCGGTGAAGCCCGGGGCCGGTCCGGGCTACAGAACGGGACGGGACTAGCAACGGATCGGCGCGCGGCGAGTGGTCGGTCCGGGCTTGAGCGGAAGCGGCGCGCGGGTGGTCCGGGCTATGGAGCGGCGCGCTGGTGGTCCGAGCTACGGCGGGGTACAGCGGGGTAGCCCGTGCGGAGCGGCGGCGTAGCCCGGCTGGAGCCCGGGGTTCCGCGGGGTACAGCGGGGTACAGCGGGGTAGCTCGGGTGGAGCAGCGGTGTAGCCCGGCTGGAGCGGCGGCGTAGCCCGGCTGGAGTGGAGTAGACAGGTGCGTCCATAGCTTGGCCGTCGTCCGGAGTAGACACAGCATGTGGCGTAGATGAGCGTGTAGTTCGAGTAGCGTCGGGGTTCGGTCCAGGATTCAGCACCGGCCGGGGTTCGGGCCGAAGCGGTGTGGTGTAGCCCGGCATCAGCGTGGCGGTGTAGCCTGGGGCGAAGGCCGGGTTCTGGCGAGGCATGGAGCCGAAGCAGCGGCGTAGCCCGGGGCGGAGTCCGGGACTCGGCGGCTGCGGTGGAGATCTTTGAAGCCCGGGCGTGGCTACCGGGAGTCCGGGGTTGAGGAGTGGAGGCGTCCGGGGTTCAAGCCCGGGGCGACGGCTTCCAGGATTGGAGCACGGCGCGGCCGGGGTTTCAAGCCCGGGTGCAGCGGCGGAGTTGGATCCCGGGCGCGGTAGCGGAACCCGGGGTTGAAGCCCGGGCACGGTGGCGGAATCCGGGGTTGAAGAGGATCCACCCTGAGCAAACGATCGGTCCGGAGTTTGCTTGGAGTTGTTGTCTCGCGTTACTTTAGATAGGCTTAAGTATGCTCTGCCCTTTGCCTTTCACAAAGGTACCTTGCGGCCTGTTGGTTGGAGCAGTGGGAGGTGTAGGGGAGGTCGCGGGATCAAATCCTGTAGCTGTAGCCTGTTGCTTGGAGCAGCGGGATGTGTAGGGGGAGATCGTGGGATCAAATCCCTGCTAGGGATATTTTTCACACTTTTCGGCAGCCCGATTTTATAGTGGTTAAGTGGGCGGCCGCCCCTTTATCTACAAGAAGTCTGCCTTGGCCTATTGGTTAGTGCACAGGGTAGCTGAGATGGAGGTCGCGAGTTCAAATCCCCTTGGTAGCATTTTTTGTTGGGTTTATTCAGCGACCGGGGTAGAAGTTCCGCGGACCGGCCCGGAGTAGCAAGGGCGGTCCGGGGTAGTCCGGAGTAGCTAGCCCGGGGTAGGTCCGGGGTAGCATGCCAAAACATATTTCATGACGAATAGTACGGTATCCCGCGTATTAGGGGTATCCGTGTACGGTTCCCTGGGACTTTAGGAAGGTACAGCGTACCCGGTAAGGATCCCCGGACGACAAGGTAACCCCTCTAGGAAGGAAAGATACCCCTTAAACTAGGAAGTCAATCCCGACGTTTAAGGAAGCCAGAGTCCTACTCGGGCATAAGTCCACGTCCAGTACGACCCTGGGAACCCCCTATATAAGGATCAGCAATCCCATAGGGGAGGACAGGTCAATCTAGTCGCAGCACAAGCAGCATAGGATCTCAGGAGGCGAAGCCCTAGAAGACCCGCTGCCTCGAAGGAGTCGAGCCCGGCGGTTTAGCATAGATTAGTCTACGATTAGGCCTAGGGTAGCCACTAACATACACCCCCTTTGTAAGCGTGTTCTCCATCAATATATAGCAACAGGACGTAGGGTTATTATCCTGAGGGAGGCCCGAACCTGTATAAAAACGGCTGTCCCCTGCTGTCAGAATCCCTGGCACTTGGGCCCTAGAGGTCCCTACCCCCCAGTAATCATCATTCCACGAATACCGTAAGATCGCCGATTCACCGATCGTCGACAGATGGCGCCGACCGTGGGGACCTCTCCGGACCAAGCCGTCCAGGAGGAATCGAAGTCGGCAGGACGCGCAACTAAGCGCGATCAGATCCCAGCGCCGGTTGCACAACCCTCACCGGTTTCTGACCGAGGAGGAAGCAGCAAACCCGGCAGGAAAACCGATCGCAATCTCGCCCCGTACTGGGTACTCGGACCAGGGTTTCTACGACAACTTTGGCCCTATGGACCCGTACCCGGTTACGGATCGAGTGGATTTCGGAGAGTACGCCCCTGGAGAGGACTCGGATGGCGAAGCAGATAACTTCAGAACCGAGTGCGCCAGGGCCTTCAGCGGGAAGTTGGTCTTGAACGACGACTTCCCGGCAGGAACGACCAGCCCCATGGTTGGAATTTCTCCTGCAAACTCTGGTCGTGAGGACGATCAAGATCTCACCCACGTCGCGTCCGATGAGGACAACGTGATGGAATACGAGTACACATCGTCCAGCCAAGGGACCTCGCATGGTACTCGCGATCGACGATGGTCGAGAAGACCTCGAAGATCCGAATCTGCCCGGGGGCTCACAGCAGCACAATGCAATGGCTGCCTCCCACATCAACGGGGGCTTACCCGCCGCCGAGGAAAGAACTCCTCGCCGGAACGGAGACCTGCCTGCCGCTGCGGAGAGATCCCCCCCGGGAACAAGGGAGTACATGTCCCGAACTGCTCGAAGACTTGCGGAAGTGCGCAATCTGCTGTCACAGCCTCCCGTGGCGGATTTATCGACACCCGCGGGTGTGCAGTGGCTGCAACGGCTGGGGGCTGACCTCCAAGAGGCTCAGAACCAGGCCGAATCTTCTCGAGCCCAGTCGGTGACCCGTAGCTCTACTCGGGTGGATACCCCTCCTCCGCGAGAAGAACGCGATCGGGAGGGACGACACCCCAGGAACAGGTCTCCTCAGAAGGAGCCACCGGTTGACCTCCGAGAACAGCTCGACAAGCGCCGCCGCCAAAGGCGCCAACAAGAGCAACAGCCTTCTCGGAGAGACCACGTACAAAACGCCACTGCTCGGGGCCGAACCTCGACCTCGGATAGCGGCGAGAATGCGCCTTATCGGGGGTCCTTCAGTGGATGCCAGGCGCTATCCCAGGAACTCCGTCAGGTACGCTGGCCTTCTCGTTTCAAGCCCGGCTCGCTAGAATCGTACGACGGAACCACGAATCCCGTGGAGTTCCTTCAGATCTACACCACCGCGATCGAGGCAGCCGGCGGGGACGAGAAGGTTATGGCCAACTATCTTCCTACCGCCCTCAGAGGAGCCGCTAGGACATGGTTGACGAATCTACCCCCAGGAACTATCCGTTCGTGGGGACAGCTATGCGACATGCTGCTCGGGAACTTCCAAGGTACCTTCCCAAGACCTGGTCGGGTCGACGATCTATTCCTTGTCGTCCAGCGACCAGACGAGACCCTCCGAGAGTTTACCAAGAGGTTTAGTGCTGTCCGCAACACTATCCCTGAGATAACGGACTCGGATGTCATCCGCGCCTTCACTCGAGGGCAGCAGAAACGAGATGTGCACGCACGACCTGATCATGCGGCCACCGAAAACCACCAGGCAACTCATGGATCTGGCCGAGAAGGCCGCTTGTGCGGAGGAAACCCTGCGCTATATCAAGCAACAGCGGGGTGAGTCGACCAGTTCTCCCCTCCGGACGAAAGGGCGACTCGCGTAAAACTAAGCGCAAGAAGAAACCCTCCGGAGGGAACAAGGAGAAAAGGGTCAGAGCCGACGAGGTAATGGCCGAGGTCTCCGAGAAGCGCACCTGGCGACCACGCCCCAAGGATAAACCTACCACCTCCTCCGACAAGTCGTCCAAGCCCTGGTGCGATTTTCATCAAACCGACTCGCATGATCTGCGACAGTGTCGCATCTTCAAGAAGTATCTTCGGGAAGAAAGAGAGAAGTTCCGCGAGGAGAAATCCTCAGGTCGCTAACAACAGTCGGGAAACGACCTCCGACGACGACGATGACTCCACCCCTGAGCCTTTCCAGGGGCACGTCAGAGCAATCGAGCACATATTCGGGGGCTCAACCTCTTACGAGTCTAAGAGGCAATACAAGGCGATCGCCCGAGAAGTTCTCGCGAGTGTACCGCGAGTCCCTCGGGCGGTCAAGTGGTCCGAGGTCACGATCTCTTTCGACCAGACCGATTGCCCCGAAAATTGCGCTCGGCCGGGACGGTACCCAATCGTGGTCGAGCCAACGATCAACAACTGCCGAGTAGGCCGCGTGCTAATAGATGGAGGGAGCTCCCTCAACATCCTATTCGCCAACGCCCTCGACGCAATGCAAGTGCCACGGTCGTCTGTTCAGACGGTAACGCACGCTTTCACGGCATCGTCCCGGGCTCATCGGCCACGCCGATCGGGCAAGTCACGCTCCCGGTTACCTTCGGTACACCGGAGAACTTCCGAACAGAGAAGATCCTGTTCGACGTAGTCGATTTCGAAACAGCATACAATGCTATCTTGGGGCGCCCTACTTTGGCCAAGTTCATGGCAGCTACGCACTACGCCTACCAGTGCATAAAGATGCCCGGCCCAAAAGGTGTCCTCACGATAAAGAGCTCCCCCAGAGAAGCACTCCTCTGCGACAAGCGCAGCCTCGACCTCGCAGAGCAGCACCTACCCTCTAACCAGGATGCCAGCGTGGCGGCTCCCGCCACCACGTTGTCGAGACCACCTCCACGACTACGAGCGACGACTTCGGAAAGTACCCCCTCCAAGTCGGAGAAAGAGTTCCACGACTAGTCGGAACAGGGAGAAAACAGGGCCTTCCCCCGGACAGGACAACGGCTCCCCGGGAGAAGCCGCCCGATCCAGGTCGCTCGTGTCAACGGTAGAAAGGTCGCGTCCGTTAGAGAGTCCCGTGCAACCACCTTCGGTAAGATCGCGCAACCGTCGCCTCCTCATCGGCAGATTCCAAAGTTGTACCAGCTCCAGCCTTAAAGATCGTCAAGCTACGAACAAGTCGATGATAAGACGCTCCGGGCGCCGCCGCCCAGCACGCGCACTCAACAAGATTTCGTCAGCGGGTCACGACAAAAGGACAAGAGTCTCTGGGGCAACCAGGCGAGAAGCTGAATGAGGAGGGGACGGCTTAGTTTTTTCTAGTTTTCATAGAGTTCTTATTTTTCTTACAGTAGCCTGTAAAAGACACAGTTTTTGAATAATACCAAGTCTCTAGTTTAAATGCTTTTCATTATTACATTCAGACTGCCTATCCGAAATATCTCTCGAACAGACAGTCGGGGGCTGGATAAGAATACGGTAAAGTCGATGTACGAGTACGAGTACCGATTTCTTCGACCCGCACAAAGGAAAAAGGGTTCTGCGCTACAACTGCCAGGGATGTGAGGAAAACCCCTTAACGCGTTTGCAGGTGACAGGGGAGCCACTGAGCCCCCCACCTGACCAGACCTAAGGCCTGGTTGACTAAGCTCCCCAGTTCCGTAGCAAGGTCCCCCTGATCCCGAGTAAAGGAAGGGAAAAAGGTACGAGTACGACTAGATCAACGGAACCCGTACGCTTATCCACGACTTCGACTACTCGGAGCAGAAGATATCTCGGGTAGAGTGAAACTTTGTTAATCGGGCAAGTGTGGAATTTACTAGCCAAGCACCGGAGTCTTCCCTCAACAGAGGAATACGGAGGTGCGCCATGGCCACGACAAGCTGTACGAAAGACCCCTTATCGCGTTTACTGATGACTGTTCGCACGAAATTGGATCCGTGAAACACCTAGGTAATGGGAGTCGCCAACCGCACTTTCGTGTGCAATAAACGGATGCTTTTCGAGCAAAGCAACAAAGGATAACTATCGTACTTACGCGTACGACGAGCGATTGCTTTCCGAGCAAAGCAACAAAGATCTTCTTACTTACGTGAAGAAGAAACGACTATTTTCCAGCGCAAAACAGCAAAGATCTACTGCTAAGAAAAGTAAAGATAAAAGTAATAGATTGATTTGTGTCGATTGTTGGATATCTTTCAATCGGCCATCACCCTTTATATTTATAGGGTGGCTGGTCTTCCCATAGGAGATCTGAACTCCTAATCCTAATCTGATTACCAATATATCTCTTTCCTTCTTTAAAAGGATCTTGATTCTAACGTACATGTGATTTTCCATACAAACCAAGATAGCCTTCCAATTCTAACTGCCTCGAACGCCGCCATCCGGACTCCTCTTGGCGCACGGGATATCCTTCCCCAACAAACTGGATGGACTTCCAAATCTTGTGGGACTCTCCTTGATTGCCACGATCCACTGCGTTTCTTGCGTCTCAAGTTGAAGTCTCTGGCGTCGGGTAGGCCTTGAAGGGTAGCACTATGACTCGGACCTGCTGAGGATGATCCTTCGCGAGTACTCGGGGACGAACTCGGACCGCTCGGGAATCCGCTGAGTACTCGGGGATGAACTTGTACTACTCGGGAGTCGGTCGAGTACTCAGGGAAAAACCCCTCGGGACTGGGGAGCTTCTCGGGGCTCGGCCACTCGGGGTTACCAGTACTCGATGTTGCTCGGGGCCGCGAATGCTCGAGGCCGCGAGTGCTCGGGGTCGGTAGGGCTCGGGGTAGCCACTGTTTGAATGTCCAGAGGTATCGCTCGTGACTTGATGACGTAGTACTCGGGATATTGGCGCTCGGGGACACCTCCGACTGCTCGGGTCTTCAATAACTCCTGTGAGCACTTCGTATCTCCGGGATGCGACGGGCACTCGGGACACTTGGAAACGCCGTGAGCACTCGGGATCGAAGATACTGTGAGCGTCCGAGCTATTTGGCTGTAATGTGACTATTAGCCCTGTACAAGAGTGAATGCTGCATCCATAAACTGTTAGTTCCTTATTTCAACCTTTAGCAAACCTAACACTTAATTTGGCCAACTGAATAAATCCTTAAGCCAAATTACGCTGTAAACACATGCCCCCCTGCTTTTTGGCATAATTGCATTTGCCAAAAACACCATGAACTACACCGTTGCTTAGGGCAATACTTATAAAGGACATATCGGCCATAGATTTTGTTAAGCTTCTTGCCACATACTCGGGTAATACCTTTTCAGATATTTCCCATTAAGAGCCTTAGATAACCATTCCCCTTGCAAAGATTCTACAAAATAAGAGTTCCCGGGGACGATCTCGACGACCTATACGGACCCTCCCAACTCGGCGACCATTTGCCGAATTGTTGTTCCGAGTTCCAATAGGTAAAATCGTCTTCCATACTAGGTCTCCTATCTGAAACGACTTTTCCTTACTCTTTTGTTGTAAGCCTTAGCCACTCTCAACTTCTCCTTTTCGATTCTCGTAAGGCTCTCAACCTTTCTCCGAAATGTCATCTATCTTATCTATCATCAAGTGGCTATAATCTTCAGCCGACAAGTCGTTTTGCCTGGCTATTCTAAGAGCTTGTAATTTAACTTCCACGGGTAACACTGCTTCCTGTCCGTACACCAACTCGAAAGGCGTCACATCGGGTTGCCCCATGCTTAGATATTCGATGGGCCCATAGTGCTTCCGAAAGGACTTCATGCCACCTTCTCGGATGTTCCTCAATTTTCTTCTTTATTAACTTGATCAAAGTCTTATTGCTAGACTCGGCCTATCCATTAGCTTGGGCATAATAAGGCGACGAGTTCAACAACTTGACCCCAAAGGATTCGGCAAACTCATTGAATTGGTGAGACATAAAGGATGCACCCTGATCAGTTGTAAGAGTTTGAGGGATACCGAACCTATGAATGATATGCTCTAGAACAAAGCTAATCACTTCCTTATGAGTCATATTTCTTAAAGGAACTGCTTCGGTCCATTTAGTAAAATAATCTGTAGCTACAAGGGCGAAACGGTGACCTTTTGACGAAGCAGGATATACTTGCCCAATGAAGTCTAAACCCCATCCTCTAAATGGCCATGGCTTTATAATAGGGTTCATCTTAGCCGCGGGTACCAATTGTATGTTCCCGAACTTCTGGCATGCTTCACATCCTCTATAATACCGAAAGCAGTCTTCCAACATAGTCGGCCAATAGAATCCTGCCCTCTTCAATAACCATTGCATCTTGGGAGCCGACTGATGTGTTCCGCATATCCCTTCATGCACTTCTCCCATAGCTACTTTTGACTGGTAGGGATCTAAGCATTTCAATAATACTCCATCTATCGTTCGGCGATACAACTCGTCATTAAACAAGGTGTACTTTATAGCTTGCCGCCGAATTTTCCTATCTCTTGTTTGACTCGGATTTTTCAAATAACTAACTAAAGGTGCCCTCCAATCATTGACTTCCAAACCGCTTAACGACTCGGCTGCTTGTGTTAAACTGTTGCCCCCCGAGTCGGTACTGGATCTACACGAGTCGGCTTCGACTTCCAGCAAGTCGGCCTGGCCTTTGACAACAACGAACATCGGCTCTCTAGATATGGAAAACTTTCCTCTTCTGACTTGGTACCCGGATGCTTGCTGTGCCAAATAGTTGGCTCTAGAGTTCTCCTCCCTAGGCACATGGCTGATATTAAAAGTATCTAAGGACTTCACTATATCTAAACATCGGTTTAAATAGCTATTCAGCAACCCATCAAAACACTGAAACTCTCCATTGACTTGCTGAACTACTAGCAATGAATCTCCAAAAGCATCTACATCTCTTACACCCATATCTATTAACCTTTGTAAACCAAACAACAGTGCCTCATATTCTGCCTGGTTATTAGTGCAAAGATACTCTAGTTGGACCGATGATTCATAAACGATATTCTTTGGTGAAACTAAAACACTACCAATGCCTTGCCCACTTCTACAAACCAATCCATCAAAGTAAAGCTTCCACGGGCATATGCTAACATAATTAACATCTTCTTCATCATTAACCCTATGATCCACAATGAAGTCAGCGACAACTTGACCTTTCATGGCACGCAACGACTCATATGTTAAATCAAACTCTATTAATGCATAAGCCCATTTTCCAACTCGTCCGCTAAGAATCGGTTGTTGCAACATATACTTAATCACATCGACTTGGCAAGACACTATACATGTACTCGAAAGTAAATAATGCCGAAACTTGGTGCACGCGTAAAACAAGGATAAGCATAGCTTCTCGATGAATACGTACCGACTTTCAGTGTCGAGTAGTCGGCGACTTACATATGCGATGATGTACTCCTTCTTGTCGACTTCTTGAGTTAGCACTGCGCCGAGTACTTTATCTTGTGCAGCAATGTATAGTCGGAATGGAACTCCCCGACTTAGGTGCTCGAAGCACTGGAGGACTCGACAAGTATCTCTTGATATTATTGAAGGCATTTCGCTGTTCTGCCCCCCAAGTGAACTCGGCTTCGTCTTTTAGCCGAAGCAAAGGAAACAACGATTCAATCTTACCCGCCAGGTTAGATATAAATCGTCTTAAGTAGTTTATCTTCCTTAATAAACTCTGCACATCTTTCTTGCATGTCGGCTCTCCTAACTTTCTAATGGCTTCTATCTTCTTAGGGTCAATCTCTATACCTTGCTCATGAATTATGAACGCTAAGAACTTACCAGCCGACACTCCAAACGCGCATTTGAGCGGGTTCATCTTCAACCCATACCGACGCATTCTTTCAAAAGCTAGTCGCAAGTCGGCTAAGTGGTGTTCACAGCCGTCCGACTTGATGACGATATCATCAATATAGACTTCTAACACAATGCCTAAGAGATCATGAAAGATTAAGTTCATAGCACGCTGATACGTGGCGCCTGCATTCTTCAACCCGAATGTCATGACAACCCACTCGAACAACCCGACAAAACCGGGGCAACGAAAGGCAGTTTTAAACATGTCCTCTTTGGCCATAAAGATCTGATTATACCCGGCATTGCCGTCTAAGAAGCTAAGTACTTTGTGTCCGGAGGCGTCGTTTATCAACATGTCGGCTATAGGCATAGGATACTCGTCTTTCGGTGTGGCTTTATTCAAATCCTTGAAGTCTATACATACCCTAATCTTCCCGGTATTATTCTTCTCGACCGGCACAATGTTTGAAATCCACTCGGCATACCTGCATGGCCGAATGAACCCTGCCTTCACTAGTCGGTCGACTTCTTCTTTAATGCGATCGTACAAATTAGGGTTGAAACGCCTAGGTGGTTGCTTGTATGATCTGAAGCCGGCCTGATAGGTAACTTATGTTTGACCAGGCTTCGACTCAACCCGGGCATTTCAGTATAATTCCAAGCAAAATAGTCTACGAACTCCTTGAGTAGCGCGCATACCTTATTCTTCTGGCCGACTTCCATATTGGCGTTGACGAATGTTGGTCGGGGCACGCCTCCATCGCCAATATCGACTTCTTCAAGTGGGTCGGCCGACGAGAACCCTTGTCCGAGTTTCTCCATGTCGTCAAAATCTCGATAGTCTCATGCATATCGCTCTTGCCCGAACGATATCTTCGGTGCGCTTTTGTAGCCACTTAATGCTATTTTCTTTATTCATTTATAAAGACAAATTATTAAGCCGAGCTATACAAGCCGGCTGTGCTTGTATCGGTACGAATCCGTCCTTACCGATACTGACATAGCCGTAGTCGGATAAATTCCTACCCGATAGACACTTCATATCACCGTGTTGCCAATCAACCGTGGTCTCTGCTAAAGCAATGCAAGCCGAATTATCTGCTTCAATTACTTCGACATCCTCATCTACCCACTGGATTAAGCACTGATGTAGGGTAGAGGGGATGCAGCAATTGGCATGAATCCAATCTCGTCCCAAGAGCATGTTGTATCGGCCTTTGACGTCGACCACAAAAAATGCAGTCGGCAGGGTTCTGCTTCCGACTGTGAGCTCTACTGATAATATGCCTTTGGCCTCGGATAGCTCTCCTGAGGACCCGCTGAGTCCCCATGTTTGTCTTCATTAATTCGGACTCTTTTCGGCCTAACTTGGAGAACACCGAAAGTGGCATGATGTTGACCCAGCACCGCCATCGACGAGCATGCGGCCGATCGGTCTCCCATCGATATGGCCCTTGATGAACAGAGGCTTCAGGTGCTGCCCATGCTTCTCTGGCTTCTCAAATATGGCGTTACTCGGACCAAGCAGAAGCTCTGCGACCTCCGACTCGGGAGCGCGGAACTCGATAGGCAGCTCGAACACCATATTGATGTCCATGTCGGCGGGTATTTCCCCGACATCCTTGCTGGCAGCATCGTCTTCTTCCTTTGCAATGCGCTTCTCCTTCCAAAGTCATTCTTGCGGGTTCATTGGTCTGGCTTGGTTGAACCATTCGTCGCGCTTCTTCTCGACGAGCTCCTCCCTGAACTCGAGTGCTCGCAGCCGCTGGACCCTTCGCTTCTGAGAATGCGTGAGTCCTGTGGGGCACCATTGCGGCTTGGTTTTGTTCCTGGCTCAACCGACTTGATCTTCTTCGCCTGTTGACTTGGCGCAGATTCGGCGTTTGTTTTCCGCGCGCCGGGTCCCGCTGCATTGCTGGATTCTGGCTTGTCCGAGTCATGTACTGTGCCGAACCGTACATGCCGAGTCCCCGCTGGTGGAGCCGAGTTAATTTGCGAGCTAATAACACGGCTGACCGTTGTGGTCGACTTCTCTCTAGGACTCGGGCAATCCTTGCTTCGTCCGACTCGGATTGAGTCATTGTATGGTCTCCGGGTTCGGACTCGGCGCGCTTGACTGGTACCCAGACTTGCCTAGTCGGCGAGTTACTCCCCTGGACCTTCCTTGGGGTCGCTAGCCGATTTGGTATGTCAGGTGCCTTGCGCCGAGTGGAGAGTCGGTTCCACGCTCGGTTCTCGACTCGAGCCGAGTTCTTTTCCCGTGGGGCTGTTCTCTGTACCTGAACCCGGACGGGATCCAACTTGGCTGAAACATGCCGATTGGTCCAGCCGGAAGTGGTGCCCAAGGGTTAAAACCCCCATGGAGGGCACTGTGGGTAGAAAGTGGTGCGCGCCTCCCCAGTATGCCGGACCTGTAGCGAGGTATGGTGGTTGAACGTAAGGACCTTCCTGCCAGCACTCGGGACCACCGAAACCTCGTCGGGGAGGAGACCTGGGGCGCTTGGTTCCTCCAAGCCAAGTGAACACATTGTTGGTCGTGTATTTATCCAACAACTGTTTCACCGTCGGCTTTGACTTCGCGGCTTGACTCTTCACTCGATTAACCTTCTAGACTCCGACTTCTGGATTCTTTGGCTTGATCATCTTCGGAGTCGGCGAGGAGTTCGAGTTGATCGTTTCTGGAGTAGGAGAGGGACTCGGCTTGATCATTCTCGGAGCCGCATTGTCGTCAATGATGACGTTCTTTCCTTTTGTCGACTCGGCCTGATCTGACCGAATTAACACTTTCTTTTTCTCCAAGTTGATCACGTTGATCAGAAAAGGATCACTGTCAAGTTTCATCTTGGTGCTTTTAGCAAACGTCAATCGTCCGTCATTAATGGCTGATTGCACCTGTCGACGAAACACATTGCAGTCATTAGTAGCATGAGAAAAAGAGTTATGCCACTTACAATATGCTCTTTTGCCCAATTCGTCCGTCGATGGGAATACGTGCCCTTCCCTCACTCTGATCATATTTCCCTGCAGGAGCATATCAAAAATCTTGTCGCATTGGTAATGTCGAAAGTGTACCGAATCTCCTCTTTTTGAGTGTGTGTAGGCCCGAGGGCTGGACAAACAAAGGGTTTTGACTTGGGTGCATGAACCCACTCGGCCATGCATATGTCGGCGTCGTCTTCACTGTCCGAGCTGTTTTTGTATGCTATAACATTGACTGCCGACTTCTCTTTGGCTTTGCCCTTAGCGTCCCCGAACCGGCTATATGGTTTGACTTCCTTAGCGCGGTTCTCCTGTGCTACAGCCCTTTGAGCGACTTGGCTAATACTTAGGAATTCTTGGCCTTCTAGTCTGTCCTTAATATGGGCGAGCAGACCCGAAAAAGCGAGGTCGGCAAGATCTTTTTCGTTTATGTTTAAACTAAAGCACCGGTTCTTAACCTCTCTGAATCTTCTAATGTAATCACAAACCGGTTCATTATACTTCTGTCTAACCATTGTCAGATCCGAGAGTCTGAGCTTGGTCTCCCCACTGTAAAAGTAATCGTGGAACTGCCGTTCTAGCTGTGCCCACGACGTAATAGACCTAGGAGCGAGCGAGGTGAACCACGTGAAGGCAGTACCCGACAATGATAAGGGAAAGAGCTTTACTCTGTAGATATCTGACGTGCCGACTTCACTACTTTGCGCCAAGAATTGCCCTACATGCTCAAAAGTCGACCTATTGTCCTCCCCTGTGAATTTGACAAAATCAGGAATTCTGAACCCGCGGGGGTACGGCGTTGTGTCGTAGCACTCAGGGTATGGCTTTAGGTAAGCACGAGATCCATCCTTAGGTATTACGGCGAGTTCTCTGAGTACTCCGGCGAGTTGGTCTTTAAAGCTCATATCGGCTGGCGGGGTACATGAAGTTGGCTGTGGCAACTCGGGTTGGACTTGTTGCGGGTTAAAATATGTTCACTACTGCAGAAATGGCTATAGCCGCCACTTTATCAGTGACGAGCACACAAAAAGATCGTCACTGCTAACTGAAAAAATTATCAGCGACAGGCAAAAATTCGTGCTCATCACTGGTAATGAATTACCAGTGGCGGGTGGCAATTTACGCTCGTCACTAGTAACTTTGCAATTACCAGTGGCGGGCACTTATGGGCGCTCGTCACTGGTAAGTACTATACCAGTGGCGGGCACTTATAGTAGCTCGTCACTGGTATGTCCCAATTACTAGTGACGGGTATTTTTTTGTGCTCGTCACTGGTAATAATTTACTAGTGACGGGCATTTTTTTGTGCTCGTCACTGGTAAAACATCGATTATTTTTATCTATACAGATCTATACAGCCCGCACGGGACGGGGAAAAATCCCCCCTTTCTCTCGTTCTCGCCCGATCTGGATCCAGATCCAGATCAGGCCTCACCTTCCCTCCCCTCCCCTCCCCTCCGCCGCCGCCCCCACCTCCCCTCCCCTCCGCCGCCGCCTAACTCGCCATCGCTGCTTTCCAACCTCCTCTGCCACGCACCCCGCGGCCTCTCTCTCTCTCTCATCGGCCACCTACTCGGTGCCCCGCCTCCTGATGCGCCTGTAGCCTGGGCTCCCTGCGCCGCCGCGTCGGCCCCTTGCACCGCCGCCTCGGCCCCTTGCGCCGCCGCCTCACCAAGATAGAGAGATATGGCTTGCTTCTTCTTCTTCTTCTTATGCTTGCCCTGTGATTTTCTTGGCAGTTAATTAGGATTTCTGCAGATTTAGTTTGTGTTGATTCTTTGTTGTATGTGTCATGTTAATCTCGGGAGTAGGTTAATTCTCTTCAACTGCAAGTCTTGTTAATCATCACTTAATTGGAATTAGTGGAACTGTGGACAAATCATCACTTGAGAGCCGTGGCTCCCCCTAACATGCAAACGAAAATTTTAGTGTAGATACATGAGTGGCACAAAGAACAATCTTGTTTTGTGTCTGTGTACTTCACGATTGATCTATGCATCAGCAGAGGGAGGGGGACTGGAGGACCCATGCCCCTATGTTGTGCACCTTATTTCCACACACTATTTCATCATTTTATCTTTTTGATATCAATAGTGTATCGTATTCTCAACACTACTGGAACTCATTGTTTTTGGTGAGTTTCGTTTGAATCAATGCTGTTGGCCCGCTCATTAGTTGTGTAGCATATTCGCCCCCCTGCATCCAGTTGTCCTAGCTCTGTCCCTGTCTGTAAGGACTATATGTAGCGTATAGTTTACTCTACTCTAGCAGAGAAGTGTTTCACATCTATTTGCAATCGAGATGTTTGGAACTTCATTTACTTCCTAACAGACTTGAAATTCAAGTTCATTATTCATTTTCTCCCTATTCTATTTATCTTTCCAGGCACGATTGTTATGCATATTGGTTGTGTTCTGTTAGTGTTTGCCTTACCATTTATTGAACCTTGCAAATTTTTTGATTTCATTACCAATAAATATGAACACCTGTCAAAACAGATGATGGGCCAAGTGAACAGGGAGAGATTGGCAGAGTTTCTTGGTGAGCTGCAAAGGAAAGAAGACACAAATGACAGATACGTTGCTGCTCTTAAAGGGGAGACATTGACAAGGAAACGTTATGAGCGAATTCAGCCTGTCGACCAGCAAGCTACCCAGGAGAATGCCAAGGCAAAGTGATTCACGGTTAACGGCTAATTTGTAGCAATAATTAGCAGTGCAGCACTGGTCTTCTCTGAGCAGCGGCACTAGTATTTTTTTTAAATCCTAAAAATGTTAGTAGTGACGAGCAGAATTTAGAGCCCGTCACTGGTATGTAAAATACCAGTGACGGACGAGTTGCCCGTCACTGGTAACCCATTACCAGTGACGAGTTACCAGTGACGGGCCGGCCCGCTCGTCACTAATGGGCTTTTAGGCCCGTCACTTGGTAGCCCATTCTACAGTAGTGGTTTCCGGGACCGGCCCATGGGGGACTCCGGTGCCGAGAGATGGGATAGGTGGTGTGCTATACGCGACTATTTGATAGTAGGGTTGTGGGATGTTCGCGCTAAGGCTTAGACTTCGGTCGTTATTGGAACAACTCTGGGACACCGAAGTCGGAATGACAGAAGTCGTGATCACGGGGGCGACCTCTACCCGATGATCGACTCTGTTATGGTCAGGGTACATCGGCCGTTTATTCCGATGTTCATCATTGACTTGTAAGACTATAGATCTAACCTGACCCGGCAGACTACTCTGTAGGTCTTTAGGTAGCTGCTCTTTCAACTCGTCAAATCGGTTATTTATCACTTGAGCGAATGTTTGTGCCGATTTGTCCATCTCGATGCCATATTTGCCGGCTACCGACACGTCAATTAGATGAGCGATTTCATCAGGACCAATCGGTTTACTCACCTCGGGTTTGGGTGCAGGAAGTGGACTCGGCACGACTACCTTCTTGATGACGCCGTTCCTCGTCTTCTGGTAGCCGGCCAACTTTTGCCAGAGTCGTTCTGCCTGCTCCTCTTCGAGTTGTTGTTCAATCTCCCGCCGTTCATCTTCAGATAGGTCATCGAGCATAACGGCGATGATGTTGTCCGGGTTGACGATGCTTCCGTCTTTGGAGTCGGGATTCATCGTGTAATCTTCTCTTCGTCCCTAGCAGAGTCTCCAATTGTGTTCGCACGAAATTGGATCCGTGGAACACCTAGGTAATGGGAGTCTCCAACCGCACTTTCGTGTGCGATAAACGGATGCTTTTCGAGCAAAGCAACAAAGGATATGTCGACGAGAAGCCTCTCGGACAGTAAACTTGGGCACCCCAGGTCGGGAGACCGAGGTGCTAGGGGGAGACTTGGGGAACGAAGCCAACCTTCCGCAGGGACTTTACCCAGTTGCCACCGAAAATGGGAAGAGCAACGCGAATGCAAGGTAGCAGTAGAAGTGTCTTCCTTTTATTCATATGGGGTGCCAACTTGCCCTTATATAGGCAAAATCGGCTTACAAGTGTAAATACATCGCTACCCTCTAAAAGGTCACAGTCTTTTCCTAGCTTGTGTCACCGTACATCGGCTGGATATGTACTCTCCACTTCGCCGCTACCTACTATATGCGCCGGCATATTCCTAGATTCGCCTCGCTGGTACAGTTCGTCTCCGCCCTTGCCGCCCTCCGCGCTCGCGCGTCGTCCGCGCTGGTTGAACTCGCCTCCCCTTCCTTCTCGTCCTAGCTGAGTCGCCCTCTCGCCTCGCCCCTGGTGGCCGACTTGGTCTCTGGCACCGTACCTACGTCGCCCTTCCGGGACGACTTCGCTCCGTCCAGAACCCATCGAAGACCCTACAGATCACAATACATGTCAAACATAAAACGTACAAAAGGAGGGGGTACCTCGGTCCAAGGGCTCGGCTGGACTCCCCCAACAGCAGCCCCTTGCGAGTGCGAATGGCGAGGAGGCCGAGGCCACTCGCGCCCGCATTTTTTGCTGGAGTCATCGAGCCCCGGGTGAGGTGCCCCCTTCATTCCTTCCAACCCCCGGTCTTCACTCGCCCGCTTCCGCAGATTCCGCCTCGTACTCCGGACCGTAACTGCCCGATCCGCTTATTCCACCACCGTCCGTTACTCCGCGCTGCGCTCCGGGCCTGCCCCCCAGGGCTATAAATACCCCTTCGCACCTCTCCAGCCACATCGCTTTCTTTGCTCGGACCTCGCCGCTCCCCGCACCAAGCTCTCTCGCCACAATTCGTCGCTCGGTTGGGTCGCGCTTAAGCGCCTCAGGGACGACCTGATGTTGGAACAGGAGAAGTTCGACATGGCATCTAACAAAGTCGCCGCGGCCACGAAGAAAGGGAAGAAGCCGGCCGAGGTCTCCTATATCCGATGGCTCGGGACGACTCAAGCGTCGAACACCACCATCTCTCATCTCAGCGCAGCGGGATGTTTCCTCCTGGGGTTGGACGAGCACGGGCCGGTCCTCCCCAAGGAAGGAAGCACACGGGCTGCCGCGCCGGAGGGACATATCGTTGTCTTCGCCGACCAATTCCGGGCCGGGCTCTCCTTCCCCGCCGCGCCCATAGTCCAGTTCGTTCTGGACCACTTCGGCCTCGAGATCTCGGATCTCAACCCGACCGCCATCTCGCGTCTCGCCATCTTCAAGTCTGCGATGAGGTCGATGCGGCTGGACAGCACGGCGGCGTGCTTCGCGATGTTCCACGAACCGGTGATGACGACCTCACCCATCCACAACGGCGCCCACTCCCTTTTCGGAACAATCGGGTTCCGGGGATGCCGAGGCTCCGACGCTTCGTACCCGTGGAAGAACTGGAAGAACGAGTGGTTCTTCTACCGGGTTGGCGACCTCGGCTTCACCGGTAGCAAGGTCGCCCCCGGGTACTCTACTCGTTCGCCGGTCGCCTCCTCGGCAGATTTGGCGAGGCGCGACGCTCTGAAGGTGATGAGCCACCAGCTCTCGTCGCGGGACCTGGTCGAGAAGTATCTTCTCCTGAGGATCCGGCCCCTCGCCACCGGTTGGAGGATGAAGTGCTCGCCCATCCCCGAGGGCCAACCTCTCGGGCCTTGTCCCTTTTACGGGAACGAGCCGACGAAGGGGTATGACCTCGACCGGGCAGAGCGGGACGCGAATCTCCTTCTGGGGCGATACCTGCCGTCCGAGGCGGCGGTCGTTTCGAAGATGATCACCGTTCGCCGGAACCGCGCCTGTGAATTGTTCAAGTGGGAGGTTCCTCCTCGCCCAGACATCGCTCCGTCCGGCGACGCCAAGACAGGAGACAAGAGGAAGCGGGTCGCCCCAGCCCCGAAGGCCAAGCCGGTCCTGCGGAAGCCGAAACAAAAAAGCCTCACCGCCGAGCTAGCGGACTGGGACGATGACGATGCTGACAGCGATCGTCGCGACTCGCCCGCCGTGGCGGAGCGAATACCGACGAGTCTGACGACGACGAGGAGTCCGAGGAGGAGTCGCGCGCCGGGAGCGACGAGGAGCCCCCGACGAAGAAGCAGGACGACGTGGCGACCAAGGCGGGGCCAGGCGCCGGCAAAGGACCGATGGGAGGCCTCTTCACCGCGATGCATTCCTGGGAGTCGTCCTCCTCGTCTTCGTCCGACGTTGACATCGGCGAGTCCGTCGAAGTCGCCGGGGACAACGTCGCCGAGGGATCCTTTCAAGACCCCAGGGTTCCTCAGGCGCAGTCACCCCTTAAGGATCCTCATACGGGCCAGGCTGTGCCCGAGGGCGCGGCGCAGGACGTGCGCGCCTCTGGCGAGGACGCCCAAGGACAGCTCGCCCGATGGCACGGGTGGCGAGGCTCATCCGGCCGTGGCGTCGACGGCCGAGGAGGCCTCCGCTCCCGATATCCTTGGCGCGGTGGCGACGGTGCTTT
This sequence comes from Stipa capillata, assembly GCA_019208055.1. Lineage (NCBI taxonomy): Eukaryota > Viridiplantae > Streptophyta > Magnoliopsida > Poales > Poaceae > Stipa > Stipa capillata. The sequence goes on along the minus strand of JAGXJF010000002.1, from coordinate 129,519 downwards.
CTTCGTCATCCCCAAAGGGAAAGACGAGGAGCAGGAGCTCTCTTGAGTCGACCCAACTGCCCCGTCCTCGCGTGGAGTTGTCTGGCTGACTTGGGCCGGATTTCTTTGCCACCTCGCCGCTGGAGCTCGACCTCGTGAGTCACCCGGGGGCAAGGCTGTCCGAAGAGGACGTGGCAGCGAGCTTCGCCGGAATGTCAGCCCCTCAGGTCGGAGCGGCGGCACGGGCTGCGGCGTTAAAGGTAAACTCGATTGTCCTTAGCTTCTTTCGGTGGATGGATACTAACGTCCTTCTTTCAGTGCCTGTTCGTCGCCGAGAAACTGGCGCTCCTGGAGGCACGCGCGGCCGACATCGAGGGCCCCTTGGCCGAGGAGAAGGCCCGTACCGCCGACGTTCTGCACGCTTTAGATGCTGAAGGGAAGAAGTCGGCCGCGCTCGCCACGCGCCTGGACGAGAGATCCTCCGAGGTGGAGCTCCTGAAGACCAAGCTGAAGGAGATGGAGGAGCGCGCCGTTCACGCGGAGGGGGATCTCGCCATCGAGCGCGAGGGGGCCGAGGAAGCGAAGAAACGTGCCTCTGCGGCGGAGCAGTTGCTCGCGTCCGAGCGCGGAAAGGCCGAGGCGGCGGCAACGTTGCTCGCCTCAGAGGAGAAAAAATTTGCCTCGGCCCTAAGGGCAGTCGACCAGCTCCGCTCCGACCTCGCCCTGGTGCATGAGAGGCCTGGTTTTCATGCCGACCGAAGCTTTCAGACAGCAGGACGGACCGAGTCTCCCCGTCCAGCTTGGGTTTGGGGATCCACCACCCCGTGGTAGAAGACATAAACTGGTCAGCGGCGAGGTCGATACCGAGGACCTCGCCTGACGAAGGCGAGGCGGCGCCGCGGGGGGCCGGGATGACGTCGTGGACGTATCTGATGGTCGCAGACTGCTCGATGCGGCGGGACAGGCCTTGGTCGCCGTGGATCGTTATGACTCCAGCAGGTGCGGGGATCTTCATACATAAGTAGGCGTGGTGGGGAATCGCCCCGAACTTGTTGAGCGCCAGCCGCCCGAGGATCACATTGTACTGGTAAGGCATGTCGACGACGTCGAAGAGCACGGTCTCGGTGCGGGAGAGCCCGCCGCTCCAGAATTCCATGGGGAGTCCGATTCGCTCGAGGGCCCTAATCGGCTCGCCGCCAAAGCCGAGGAGGGGGATTCCAGGGGGTTGCAAACATGAACGCGGGATGCCCATCCCGTCCAGGGCGGAGGCGAACAGGATGTCTGCCGAGCTGCCTCCGTCGATGAAGACGCGTCGCACCTCCACCTCGGAGATGACGGCTGAGATGACCAGGGCGTCGTGGTGTGGGAGGACCACGCCCACAGCGTCTTCTGGGCCGAACGTGATCGGGGTGCTTGTCCAGGCGAGGAGCTCGGTCGGTGGGTACGCGCCGATGTGCTGGACCCGGCGGGTGTATTCCTTGCGCTGGCGCTTCGACGGGAAGGTGCTGGGACTCCCGCCGGTAATCATGTGGACGACACGACGCGGTCCCTGGCCGCCGGGAGGGGAGCCACGCCGGGGAGGTGGTGGGGGAAGCTCAAGCGGGGCCTCGCCCCGCGGCTCTTGGATGCGCCGCTCGCCCTCCGCCCGGGGTGGGGGGGGCGTCGCCTCGCGCTCGGGCGACGACCTCGCATTCCTCCGTGGAGTGCGAGCAGAGCTTGTGAAGCTCGCAATACTTTCGTCGAGGCCGGCTTGGGCGAGGTGGTTCTCGCGGGCGGGGACCCGGGGCTCCTCGGCCCAGTCCCGGTCGGGCGTAGGGCTCCCTTCCGTGGCGACGTGGAGGCTCGCGAGGCGGGGAGCGGGCGACCTGCCGCCTTTGACTTTCCCGTGGTCGTCCTTCATCTGATACGTGATGTACCTCGTGGCGCCTCGGACGTCGCCGCTCCGCCTCAGCCTTCTCGCTCCCCAGATACGCCTGCGACGCCCTGGCCTCTTCCCTTCACAAGATCTGCCCCTCTTCTACTCGGGCGTACACCTCCATGATGTCGTATAGCTGCTCGACGCGGGACGGTCGCTTCCTCTCGAGCTTGTCGGCCAGGGCCTCGTTGCTGATGCCTCGCCTCGCCGCCTCGCAGATTGTCTGCTCGGTGACCCCCTTTACCTGGCATTGCACCTCGAAGAAGCGACGCTGGAAAGCGCGGATAGTCTCGCCCGGTCGCTGCCTGAGGTTGCTGAGGTCCTTCGAAGTCATTTCCTTGTTTTGGCACCCCTGGAAGTGCCCGTGCAACTTGTCTCGGAGTTGCTCCCATGAGTAGATTGTGCGGGGTTCCAGGCCGAGGTACCATGCCTGGGCGATGCCGGTGAGGGCGAGGAGCAGGCTTTTCGCCATGATGGCCTCGCAACCGCCGGAGGCCATCACGGCGGCCTCGTACACCCTTGTGTACAGAACCGGATCCGTTGTGCCCGCGTATTTTGGGAGGTCGGCAGGACGGAACTTAGGCGGAAACGGGACCGCCATGAGCCCTGGGCTTAACGGGCTCGCCAAGCTCGTAAGATCGATGACTTCGGCGCGCCTCGCCCGCTCCTGCTCCTGCTCGTGTGCTTTGCCCGGGCGCTGCGTACTCGCGCTTGGGCCAACGTCGCCGCCGACTTGCTGGTTCCGAAGTACGGTCGTCCTGAGGCACGCTGCCTCGAGGTTCGCTTCGCCCATGTACGCGGCCGCCCGGGCCCGTGCTACGTCCAGATCCCTGAGGAGGGACTCGGCCGCTGAAGAGGGGGCGAGGACCTCCGCATGAGCGGCAGCTTGTTCAGCGGCCAGCTGACGGCGCAGCCCCTCCGCGGCGGAAACCTCCGGCGGGGGTGGTGGTGTCGCCAGGGCGCGCGTAGCTTCGAGTTGGGCCCGATACAGATTGGCCAGCTGTTGAGACTGGGAGTTTGCCTTTAGGGCTTCTCGCTCTGCCGCCTGGAGGCGCTCCTGCAACGCCGCCGAGTTTCTCGCTGCTTCGTCGACCTGTCGGCGCAGGTCTTCCACCTCGTCCGCCATGGTTCGAACGCCCGAAGTACCCGCCGCAGACGGCGCCCGTGCCTCGGACGGTGGGACGGCAGCCTGTGACCCCCCGTCCGCCGCGACTCCGGAGGTGAGCTCGCCCGGGCGATCGGGGCCACCCTGGGCAGCCCTTGCCGTTTCCACGTTTGTTTCGCCCTCGGCCACGGGGGAAGGGAGCTGGACCCCGCGCCTGCCGCTCGCCGCCGCCTTCCGCCTCGTCGTGGTCGCGCCTCTCTTCGGTCGAGGCGGCATGATGGAGACCCGCTTCAAGGAGTACTTCGCCCCTTCGCTCCCCACGGTCGGCGCCAACTGTCGACGAGAAGCCTCTCGGACAGTAAACTTGGGCACCCGGGTCGGGAGACCGAGGTGCTAGGGGGAGACTTGGGGAACGAAGCCAACCTTCCGCAGGGACTTTACCCAGCTGTCGCCGAAAATGGGAAGAGCAACGCGAATGCAAGGTAGCAGTAGAAGTGTCTTCCTTTTATTCATATGGGGTGCCAACTTGCCCTTATATAGGCAAAATCGGCTTACAAGTGTAAATACATCGCTACCCTCTAAAAGGTCACAGTCTTTTCCTAGCCTGTGTCACCGTACATCGGCCAGATATGTACTCTCCACTTCGCCGCTACCTACTATATGTGCCAGCATATTCCTAGATTCGCCTCGCCGGTACAGTCTGTCTCCGCCCTTGCCGCCCTCCGCGCTCGCGCGTCGTCCGCGCTGGTTGAACTCGCCTCCCCTTCCTTCTCGTCCTAGCCGAGTCGCCCTCTCGCTCGCCCCTGGTGGCCGACTTGGTCTCTGGCGCCGTACCTACGTCGCCCTTCCGGGACGACTTCGCTCCGTCCAGAACCCATCGAAGACCCTACAGATCACAGTACTTGTCAAACATAAAACGTACAAAAGGAGGGGGTACCTCGGCCCGAGGGCTCGGCTGGACTCCCCCAACAGGATAACTATCGTACTTATGCGTACGACGAGCGATTGCTTTCCGAGCAAAGCAACAAAGATCTTCTTACTTATGTGAAGAAGAAACGACTGTTGTCCAGCGCAAAACAGCAAAGATCTACTGCTAAGAAAAGTAAAGATAAAAGTAATAGATTGATTTGTGTCGATTGTTCGATATCTTTCAATCGGCCATCACCCTTTATATTTATAGGGTGGCTGGTCTTCCCATAGGAGATCTGGACTCCTAATCCTAATCTGATTACCAATATATCTCTTTCCTTCTTTAAAAGGATCTTGATTTTAACGTACATGTGATTTTCCATACAAACCAAGATAGCCTTCCAATTCTAACTGCCTCGAACGCCGCCATCCGGACTCCTCTTGGTGCACGGGATATCCTTCCCCAACAAACTGGATGGACTTCCAAATCTTGTGGGACTCTCCTTGATTGCCACGATCCACTGCGTTTCTTGCGTCTCAAGTTGAAGTCTCTGGCGTCGGGTAGGCCTTGAAGGGTAGCGTTATGACTCGGACCTGCTGAGGATGATACTTCACGAGTACTCGGGGACGAACTCGGACCGCTCGGGAATCCGCTGAGTACTCGGGGATGAACTTGTACTGCTCGGGAGTCGGTCGAGTACTCAGGGAAAAAACCCCTCGGGACTGGGGAGCTTCTCGGGGCTCGGCCACTCGGGGTTACCAGTACTCGATGTTGCTCGGGCCGCGAATGCTCGGGTCCACGAGTGCTCGGGGTTGGTAGGGCTCGGGGTAGCCACTGTTTCAATGTCCAGAGGTATCGCTCGTGACTTGATGACGTAGTACTCGGGATATTGGCGCTCGGCGACACCTCCGACTGCTCGGGTCTTCAATAACTCCTGCGAGCACTTCGTATCTCCGGGATGCGACGGGCACTCGGGACACTCGGAAACGCCGTGAGCACTCAGGATTGAAGATACTGCGAGCGTCCGAGCTATTTGGCTGTAATGCGACTATTAGCCCTGTATAAGAGTGAATGCTGCATCCATAAACTGTTAGTTCCTTATTTCAACCTTTAGCAAACCTAACACTTAATTTGGCCAACTGAATAAATCCTTAAGCCAAATTACGCTGTAAACAATGACGAGGAGCCACGGAGCCCTCCATCCGACTAAACCTAAGGACTGGTCAATCACAGCAAGAACGACCTACGGCACTATTCGTATACCTACACCGAAGGGAGGCAAAGGGCACTGGTTCCGACTAAAGTCTACGCTTGCATCCGACAAGGTTTTCACATAGCAGACCAGACAAGGTTTCGAAAAGCCAAAAAAACACACAAGTTATCGCACAGTTACTAACCACTATATTTATGTGAAAGTATGCTATTACAGAGTTCTACTCTAGGCCAGGCGCCTAGACTCGATCACCAAAAGGCGTCTGCCGCTCCTGCACAGTGTCGAGAAGCTTTTCCTCCTCACCTCTGGCAGGTCGGCAGCGAGCGCCTCCAAGGACAAGTCCGGGTGCCTGCGCCTCAGAAGAGCCAAAGCAAAGGCCAGGGCGTCGCGTACACCTTGCCGGAGCTCGTCTTCGAGAAGCTTCCCGACGGTGGGCTTCAGCTGGGACACGGACACGTCAGATCTGCTAGGCGGGTGGCCGGAGCAAGGCCCGGGGGGACAACGACGCCGACTTCGCCCAAGCGCCTTCTCGAGCGTACCCAAGGCCCGCTCGAGGTCTTCCTCTAGTTTTCCCGCGTAGGACTGACTCCTTTGCAGGGAAGACTCCACGTCCGAGAGGCGCGCCTTCGAGGCTGAAAGATCATCCTCGGCCGCCGCCCGCCGCTTCTCGGAGTCCTCAAGGCACTTCTTGGAGTCCTCAAGCTGCTTCTCGGAGTCCGCAAGGCGCTTCTGCAACACCTCGTTCTCCGACCGCCATCTCTCGGACTCGTCGAGGCGCTTCTTCAGCTCCTCGCGCGCCAAGTCCAGCTCCTCTTGGGCCTTCTCAAGTGGAGCCGCCCGGGAGATAACGAGCTAAAAAAGAACAGGTTAGTACGAGCAAAGTAAAATTATTTTATCACTAATCTCCTGTGCGTTACCTGCAGCAAGGAGGAGAAGCTAAGACCTTCCGGCGCCGAGGAACCCGGAGGCACGACCTGCTCGACCAGGGCTACCTCCGACTCCAGCACCGGGGTGCGGCGTAGTGCCGGCGACTCCGGCGCGGGGGTCCACTGCTCGACAGGGGCCGGTGCCGATTTCGGTGCCGGGGGCTGCTGCTCGGTAGCCGCCCTAGTCGAAGTCCCGGAGGACGGATCGACACCCTAGTCACCGAAAAACAGTCAAGTCAAGTCTTCAGCAAGACAAGTCAAAGGAAAAAGGTGGCAAAGGAAAACTAACCTCAGCGCGCTTCCCTGCTGGAGGAGGCTTCCTTGCCAAGGCACCAGAATCTCGCTTGCCGGAAGCTAGCGGCGCCTTCCCCTTGTCCACCACATTCTCCTCCCCGAGAACGGTCGTGGGAGGGGGAGTTGGTCCCTTGGGAAGGGGGCTGCTCGCTCCGGGCTGTCCAGCACATCCATCCTTATGATCACCATTCAGGAAGGAATATGGGAAAAAGAGTAGTCGGGCGAGAATTCGAACCTGCGGTTGAGGGTCCCGGGCAGGAGAACCCGACAAGGCGATCTCCTCCCCCGCCTCGGCTGCGGAAGGACCTCCCTCCCTCGTCTCGGAGGGAGGCGGGGCCGTGTCGAACATCTCGATGTCATCGTCCTGAGCAGGAGCGCCAGCTCTTTCGGCCTCCGAGTCAGGACCCCCGCGGCCAACTCGCTGTGGAAGGAGAACCCGAGGGCCCTCTGTAATGCTATTCGGATGAATCTGAGCTAGACAAGGAGATAAGATGGCTAACTCACCGAGAATACTTCATGTCGGCTGTCCGGGCTCTGCTTCAGAAGAGGTAGGGGCACGTTTGTACGCCCGCCTTGGGGGGATTGCTCGAATAGGTTGTTCAACCTACTCTGAAGCTCCCCTCGGGGACAACTCTGCTCGACACGACAAGGTAGAAGTATGTGAGAAGTCTTGTCGATTGAATTGGCACGGAGATGGTTGCGGTACCTACCCGTGTCGAAGTCCCTTGTCTGGTCTTGGTTCTCCGGGATCACCCAGGCCGGCTCGACCCTCGACCGGAGAGGGCTTATCCGGCGTCGAAGTAAATCCTCTGCGACATCCCACGCCGACAAGCCTTTGGCGGCGAGATTGGCGATGTCGCCGACGAGCGCCTTGAGCTGCTTAGTTTCCTTCGGGGCTTCCCCCCAGCTCTTGATCGGAATAGGGGCGAGACCGCGGTAGGTGATCCCAAAATTCGGTGGGGGCTGGCAGTAGAACCACCGAGCATGCCAGCCCGACCACGAAGATTTCCAGGAGGAGGCAATGTAGGCATCCTTCCTCCCTTCTCGAAGACGGAATCTGGCGCGACCCTGCGCGCCCTTTATCCGGCGGAGGTTGTAGAAGTACCTCCAGAGCTCCAGGCTCGGCCTAATGCCGAGGTAGGCTTCGCACAAATGCGCGAAGACCGCCAGCATTAGGACCGAGTTCGGGATTGAGGTGAATCAACTCGATTTCGTAGAACTAGAGCGCGAGGAGGAAGAACGACGAAGGTGGGAATTGGAATCCCACACCTGAAGAAGTCCACGAAGACGACGATCCAGTCCGTATCGGGGCTGGGGACCGTCTCCTTCACGGCCTCCCGGAAAGGCACGAACACCTCCGGGAGAATCACCTCATCCGTCACAAGCTTCTCAAGGGCGGAGGAATCCATCACCGAGGCCTCGAACTCGGGAATGACGGTGATCGGTTCCCCCGAAGCTTTCCCCGACTCCTTTGTGGGCTCGGGAGACTTCTCCGCAGTGCTTTTCTTGCCCATTCTCGTCGATCGATCGAGAGGGTGTGGAGGCGAGGGCGCGAGGAAGAAGATGAAAAGAGCAAGAAGGCTAGGAGGCAGAGAACAATCTGGGCAAAACCCCCAATTCTTGGACTTCTAAAGATTTAAACCTTCGCCGAACCCAGGCGCGGTTTTCGGCACGATCAGTTCCATCACATTTAATGCGGACAGTTGCTTTTTCCGCCTACAGGGCATGGCGCGGGAAAAAGAGGGTCTGACAACCCACGACCCCAAACGAACACGCTGTGTTAGTAGCACAACGGCGCAGGGAGAGAAAATATTCTTCATCACCACACGAAATTTCCACCACGATGGTTCCGTTTCCTAGAAATACGCCAGGCGGACGCGTGTCCGTGATCGATGGATCAGATTAGATCGGAAAAGCATTCTGGATTTTCCAAAGGATTATTCCGATAAGGTTTCTAAGACTACTCGGTAGGTATTGAGTCTACACGGGGAGTCATCGACAAGGACCACTCGGGTCGCCTACTCGAGATTTCTTCCCGACAAGGGCAGATTTCCAACAGAACCATCACAACCTCACTTCACGTAATGATGGGGGGCTTGATGACGAATAGTACGGTATCCCGCGTGTTAGGGGTATCCGTGTACGGTTCCCTGGGACTTTAGGAAGGTACAGCGTACCCGGTAAGGATCCCCGGACGACAAGGTAACCCCTCAAGGAAGGAAAGAGACCCCTTAAACTAGGAAGTCAATCCCGACGTTTAAGGAAGCCAGAGTCCTACTCGGGCATAAGTCCACGTCCGGTACGACCCTGGGAACCCCCTATATAAGGATCAGCAATCCCATAGGGGAGGAGGTCAATCCAGTCGCAGCACAAGCAACATAGGATCTCAGGAGGCGAAGCCCTAGAAGACCCGCTGCCTCGAAGGAGTCGAGCCTGGCGGTTTAGCATAGATTAGTCTACGATTAGGCCTAGGGTAGCCACTAACATACACCCCCTTTGTAAGCGTGTTCTCCATCAATATATAGCAACAGGACGTAGGGTTATTATCCTAAGGGAGGCCCGAACCTGTATAAAAACGGCTGTCCCCTGCTGTCAGGATCCCTGGCCCTTGGGCCCTAGAGGTCCCTACCCCCCAGTAATCATCATTCCACGAATACCGTAAGATCGCCGATTCACCGATCGTCGACAATATTTAAGTGTGCCTCGCCACTACTTACACAAAGCCTAACTCGTCTTCTTGGTTGATGCGTGCGGGAATAGAGGTGGTGATCACAGGATCAAATCCTGTTGGTAGCACAATTTTTTGCCAGATTGGCTCCGCTGTTGGAGTGTGCTGCCTTTGGCATGCCGCCCACCTTAGTGGCTGATCCGGAGTCCGGAGTAGCTGCCGACCCGCTGTAATCATGCATGGGCTACTCCCGGAGAGCGGGTGCGTCCGGAGCACATGCGGCGGCATCCGGGATCGCGCCGCATGCGTGCCACTCATAGCAGTCGTGGTGCATTCGGAGTACCCGTGCTGTACGTGTGCCGCGTATGCTTCGCTCGCCCGGGGTACGCGTGCTGCTTGTCCAGAGTATGCGTCCCGCTCGGAGCTGCCGTGTTGTATCCAGAGTGCACGCGGCGTCCAGAGTAATAGCCGCGCCAGTCCAGAGTAGGAAATACATCCGCCTAAAGAAGACGACGCGTCCGGAGCAAACGAGCCATCCGAGTCAAAGTTGTGCATCCGAAGTTCGCGCGCCGCTGGCCCAGGGTCCATGCGCCGCTCATTCACGCTGGTCCGGAGCACGCGAGAAGCACCCGGAGTACGCGCAAGACTCGCCCGGAGCGCGCGTAGGATGCATCTGGAGTGGTCTCACTCAGCGCATCCGGAGGCGGGGGGCCTTGCGCTCGCATCCGGAGCCGAAGTCCACTGCACACGGGGCGTGTGCACACGCTTGTGTCTGGAGTACACGTCCGGAGCAGAGGCATTGTCCAGAGTAGACGCACAACGTCCGGAGTAGGAAAGCACACGCGGAGACAGTGACGCTATCAGGGTAGGCGACGTGTCCGGAGTAGATGCGAGCCCGGGTAGTGTCCGGAGTAATGCATGCCAGGAGTAGGCCCAAGCGAAGGCGTGCGCATCTGCCCGCGGCCATGACACGTCTGGAGTTGTAGCTCTGCTTGGTTGGCCAGAGCACCCCCCGCTTGATCTAGTCTTGACTGTGCGACCCGTAGTCCACCGCTTGATCTAGAATACACTGAGTACCAACTGGAGCCCTCCAAATCGAGTCAGCTACCATCAGGGGCACGCGGTCTGTCTGGCAGGGACACACCACTCAGTCCAGGTCGAGTCCATCCTCGGCTACCTAGAGTACGCTTGGCTGTGAGCCGCCTAGCAGTAGTGCAACGTCGGCCATCCGGGGTCAGGTCGTCACTTCACGAGACCACCAGGGACGTCGTGCGAAGGTCTCATCCTTTGCTTGCGCAACGCTGCGTATTCATGCGCACAGATGCTATGCCGAGCCAGGCAGGACCTCAGTTCTACATCACTTTTGCGCCTTCACTTCTGAGTATAAGCTCATTTTGTCTCTTTTTTGACAAACCTTAGGGAGGAAAGTTTCGTCACCATGGGTGGTTATACCTGGAGTGGATCCCAGAGGACATCACGTGATGTGACGAGGTCTGACCGTACTTTTCGCATTGCAACCGCCCTGTGGTATGCCACGAAGCTCTCTGATTCCTTCATTACGAGTCTCACGCTACCAACATATGCCTTGCTATGCTGTCATTCTTAGGCTGTGATTGCGTTGGACGTATACAAGACACGTGTCATATGCTTTAGGATCTTAGCCGGTATCCGGAGCATACGTGGACTGCACCCGGAGTAGGAGACTGGAAGTTCGTCCGGAGTAAGCGGGCTGCCAGGAGCCGACGTGTTACATCCGGGGCACACTCATCGTTATGTTCATGTGTCCGGAGTAGGCAACGCGTCCGGAGTAGACCTTTCGGAGGAGTTGGGTCTGGGGTAGAGGACGTAGCGTCCGGAGTAGATGCGCCCGATGTAGACGAGTGAGTAGCGTGATGACCAGCGTTGGGCGGCGTCCGAAGTAGGCGTACGTGGAGTAGACACGGTGTCCGGAGTAGACACAAGTCCGAGTAGAGGACGCTAAATCCGGAGTGGACGCATACGGAGTAGAGCACGCAGCGTCCAGAATAGACAAGCGTCCGGAGTAGATGCATCTTCCGGAGTAGGGTGGTTGTACGCCGCGTGCGCGGAATTGTTGGATTGTCATAACTTTGACTCGTTATGTTTTTTAGTCACCATACGGACTCGCCTGCTTGATGACTTGTGATTTGTTGTTAACTGACATTCATGAGATAGTGGCATATTATCCATGGTGGTCTCCTGTGAGAGTTATGGGTTTCCCCTGCTTTGCAGGTTGCTTTGTCATGACCTTGCTCTGAGGGATAAAAAATTGGTATGGCACCTTGGCACACAGCCCCTTGTGTGTCGCATTAACATTGCATCTCCGGGGGATTGTTCCAAGGAGCATGGATGGTTGGTGGTGACGCGTTATCTCAGATTTGAAGGGCAATCCCATTGCCATTGTCGCTCGTGAGGATCGTTGTAATATTATAGTATGTATACCACACTTTTCACATGTAATAGTGCAGCAAGACCATAATCCTTGCATGCAATCAGATGTAGGGGTGTAATGCACTATGCTCCCAATGAAAAAACCTAGCGACTTTGGCATAGCAAGTCGCTATTAGGGTTTGTGAAAAGTTGTGTGATTTGGGGGGCACCGGTAGTGCTCTCGGCATCCAAGTGTGCTATATGTGACTTCGTGTCATCCCGAAGGTCAGCACACGTCGCGGCGCGATGTTACCACGCAGGTGGACGCGGCGTCGACGGCGTTCGGACATGCGGTATGTAATTTTGTGTTGTCCTGGAACGAGGGCACATATCACAGTGGGATGGTACCACGTGAGCGAATGCGGCATCTTCGGCGTCCGGGTGCGCGGTATGTTCACGTCATCCCGGAGTGGCGACACACGTCACAGCGGGATGTTACCACGTAAGCGCGCATGGCATCTGTAGCGTCCGGGCGCCCGGGATGTGACTTCGTGGTCTGATGGAGCAATGGTGCACGCGCCGCGGCAGGATGCTACCACGCGGGCGGACGCGGCGTTGAGGGCTGCCGGGCTCGTGGAATGTTACGTCGCGGTGTGCCAGAGCGAAGGCTGCCGGGCTCGCGGGGACATTACGTTGCCGGGCTCGCGGGATGTTACGTCGCGGCGGGATGTTACCGCGCGGGCGGACGCGGCGTTGAGGGCTGCCGGGCTCACGGGACGTTACGTCGTGGTATGCCGGAGCGAAAGGCACGCGCCGCGGAGGGATTTTACCACGCGGGCGGAAGCGGCATTAGGGCTGCCGGGCTCGCGGGATGTAACGTCACGGTATGCCAGAGCGAAGGGTGCACGCCGCGGCGGGATGTTACCATGCGGGCAGACGCGGCGTTGGGGGCTGCCGGGCTCGCGGGATGTTACGTCGCGGTATGCCGGAGCGAAGGGCGCGTGCCACGGCGGGATGTTACCACGCGGGCGGACGCGGCGTTGGGGGCTGCCGGGCTCGCGGGATGTTACGTCGCGGTATGCCGGAGCGAAGAGCGCGCGCCGCGGCTGGATGTCACCACGCGGGCGGACGCGGCGTTGGGGGCTGCCGGGCTCACGGGATGTTACGTCGCGGTATGCCGGAGCGAAGGGCGCACGCCGTGGCTGGATGTTACCACGCGGGCGGACACGGCGTTGGGGGCTGCCGGGCTCGTGGGATGTTACGTCGCGGTATGCCGGAGCGAAGGGCGCACGCCGTGGCTGGATGTTACCACGCGGGCGGACGCGGCGTTGGGGGCTGCCGGGCTAGCGGGATGTTACGTCGCGGTATGCCGGAGCGAAGGGCGCACACCGCGGCAGGATGTTACCACGCGGGCGGACACGGCGTTGGGGGCTGCCGGGCTCGCGGTATGCCGGAGCGAAGGGCGCACGCCGCGGCGGGATGTTACCACGCGGGCGGACACGGCGTTGGGGGTTACCGGGCTCGCGGGATGTTACGTCGCGGTATGCTGGAGCGAAGGCGCGCGCGCCGCGGCGGGATGTTACTACGCGGGCGGACGCGGCGTTGTCAGTGCAATGGCTTGCGGAGGTAGTCTGCATTCCAGCTGTGCTTCAGGAGGACACCATCGCGGTTGCAGAGACGGTACAAAGGGGAGGCATGTCTTCAAAAAGCTCTTGGCGTCACGCAGCGCCGTTGGCCAGTGAGATCCCTGTCAGTGACGCCCGGAAGACGCTCCGCGATCACCACGGAGCGGGTGGCCATCCTTCGGGGCGCCGCCGGCGGAGCCCCTTGCGCGGTGGAGGCCCCGACGGTATCCTCTGGAGGTATGGTGGATGGAACGGTCTCCGCGCGCGCAGGAATTTCGTCCGACACGGGCACGCACACTTAGTTCCTCGCAGATGTAGCCCTCACCGCTGGGCCGCCCCGCGGGCTTCCTCTTGGTGCTTCTCTTCACCTTTGGAGGCATGATCTCATTGCGCTCGCTGCTGCGTCGCACGTGACTTCTCGTCTGTGATCCCCACGGACGGCGCCAACTGTCGTCGACTACGCGGTCGGACAGTGAACTTGTGGCACCCCCGGCTGAGTGCTGGGTCACCCGAGTGTGCGCGAGGGACTGCAGAACGGAGCGCGATGCAACAGCGAAACACCTAGGGAAAATTTCACAAGTTAAGAAGTTGATGTGACTTATCTTCCCTCCCCCCAACCTGAGGGGTACTCCCTTATTTATAGGCGTCGGGGAGCGCAAGACCGGATTACAATCCTGCCCCTAGGCAGGTTACGGTCCTACCCCTGGTCCGTCGTACGGACGCGGGCACGTAGGTCATTTACACATCGCCCGCGGAGGCATATACCCTAGCATCTATGTGACGTCCGGTACGACATGACGTACGGTACGTCACCCGTCGGGGCCCCACCCGGGGTTGCACGTACCCCGGGCCCGCACCTGCGCTTCGCATCTGCATCCGCTTCCGCACTCCGCATCTGTGCCTGTACCCCGCATCTGCAGTCGCGCTCCGCGTCTGCGCGTGTATCCCGCATCCGCATCTGTGCGTGTATCCTGCATCCGCATCTGCGCGTGTATCCCGCTTCCGCATCTGCGCGTGTACCCCGCATCCGCATCTGCGCGTGTACCCCGCGTCTGCAGTTGTGGCTGCAAAGGAGATAGACGTGAGTTTGTAGCAGGTATGCATGCCTTACCGTTGCTCGTTTGCGTTTGGGGCGCGCGGGGACCCCTCCCACAACAGCTACCATAGGATCAGACTTAATCAACCTATTTCCAATATTATATGAGATGTATTCTAGCAATAAGATATTCAGAAAAGGGTAAGTAAATATGGTGAGATTAAACCAACAAGAATGAAACAAACAAGGCCTGTTGCGAGCACTCTTATCACCTAAAACTGCTTAGATAGATGAGCATACCGGAGGATAAAACGGTCTTCCAGCAGTTAAACAAAGGCACTGAGTTCATGAAAAGAAAAGAAGAGTAAACATCGTCACATAACAGTTAAGCTAAGCACCTTCGCTTACCGGCGAATGATGTCAACTATTTATGACAAGAAGGGTTATGAGACATTGCGAGGAATGTAAAGCAGAACTTTATAACCAGCAGCTTAACTACCTGAATATCCTGTTGCCAACTTGTGAAATAAAGCTGCTGAACTAACAGTAGCTAGATAGGAACATGTTCTGGATGTTCCTGAGACAGAGAGAAGGAAGAGCATAAAAAGAAAATAAATAGAATTTTACTTTTTAAGCATAAAGCTTGCAACATTTGAATGATGAGAAAGGTACTAACATAGAGGTTGTTTCACCAGAGATGATGCACAATTTGCAGAATCAATAGGTGGTTCAGTGGTTGCACCTGGTGTCGCATGTTCCAGTATTCATATGTCTGGTTCTATTCTCTGGAGCAATTGGATTGCATACTTTAAGCCTGTAAAATTTCACTTGATGAGATTCTATTTAAGAGTAAATAAAACAAGAAAAATAGACATTCACCTCCAGGTCTATCGGGTGTCGCCTTGGTCTTGGCATGCAGCTGCTATTGCAAACTCGAATATGCTGTTTGAAATAGATTCAGAACTGTAATCACCTTGGACTTGTTCCTAATCTGATATTCCACATACACCAGCAACGAGATTGCATACTTCAGCTTGCAAAAAATTACATAAGGAGAAAAAAATCGTCTCAATAATTTAGAAAATGGAAGTTGGGGAGGGCGGCAAGTATTACCTTGGATTTCTACCCGTAAATGTGGGTGTCTCCCATCCATTTTCCTAGCTTGCACATTTACTTCCACTTGCATGCAGATCCAGATATATGTATAGTCATCTCAACAAGAGTAGGCTGAAAGGATTCACAACTTATGTATACATTGCAGTCTGAAACGAGAGTAGATGTGCCGGCAAGCCTGTCAGATTTCAGAAGTATGAATAGGGGATTTAATTTCCTTGAGAAAAAGGAAAATGGTAAGAATAGCCTGCGGGAGGACTCGCGTGTTACCTTGTGTTAGTTAATAGTTAAACACCTGTAGATATGGGTTTGTTCCTTTTAGTTTGTCGACTTGCTCCTTTAGCTTGGGATTGCATCCGCTTACGTTTAGATATCGCAGTGAAGTGGGGAGGCCCCCCTTGGGCAGCGATCGGATTCCAGGACAACCCAAGACGTATAGATCCATGAGAGAAGGAAGGCTGTGTAGCCCTTGAGGGAGGGACGGCAGACCCCGGCAGTAGAAAAAACGTAGGGTTTGGAGGGAGGTGAGGAGCTGAAGCGCTTTCTCTTCCTCTTCCCTCAAGCTTTCCACCTGATCATCACAAATGAAATATAATTGCTTGAGGGTAGGGGCAAGGAGGGTGCAGATGGGAGCAACAAGCACCGCTGAGATGCTATCCACCGAGAGCACTTGCAGTTGGAAGGAGGAAGCTGCTGCAGATGTGTCCGCTGAGATTGCCATTTCTGAGAGCAGATCCACCGCTACAAAGCGGGGACGGTTTCTGTCCTCGTTGCGGTTAAAGACCCACAATAGCTTGAGGTTGACAACTGTGATGAGAGGATTAAACCCATCAACTCTTAAATTCTCGCAATCCACTAGGCTTAGACTGGTGAGAGACGTGAGGTTTGAGAGGAGAGCCATTGATTGCATGCTTGGGTCTTCTTCAATCTCAAGTGCCCTGAGGGAGGTTAGCTTTTCGAGCTCTGTCCATGGAAATTCTGATCCCTTTTCAAATATGATGCTCTCTAGTTTGCCCATATTGTGGAAAGCTAATGCACCGCTATATCCCGACAATTTTAATTCATTTCCCTTGTAATCCATATACCCAGGGTCATCATTCACTTTAACAGATGTTAGCGTGGAAGTGTGAGGCATAGGGGGCAGGAATAACTTAGGGCATCCATCAATACGGAGAGCACTCAGCCTAGGATAGTGTATGTCTTGGGTACAGGGGACAAGGCACTCCAACAAAAAGGGTAGTGCATGGAAATTGGCACAATCTTTGTACTCGATGCTTTCAAGCATTGGAAACAAATGGCAATTAGTTCCCGCAACCCACTTTTCAAGGTCTGACATAGTTGTTCCGTTGGAGTTTTAAACTTTGGCGTACGAATGCTCGTTTTAATAAAAGCTTTGGCTGCGTGCATCAATTGATGCAGAGGCTCGGGGCGCCGGCTACTTTATCTAAAAAAAGGTACTGAAGAAAGGAAATAGGAACCGACTCTCTTGAATAAAGGAATCAATAAAGGCACTGATTTCATATAAATAAAAGGGTGTATCGTCTCATATCAGTAAAGCACCATGGCTTCATGCTGAATGACGCATTCTTGTCAACTGTAATGGCCTTCACTTCAGTTTTTTATGGTAGCCTACCAGCAAAAGACAGATGCCAAAAAGCTGATGGATACATAATTGTTGCCTGCCGCTGGAACACATCCTGTGCCCTTGGTTCCAAAAGCATGCACTTCAGTTCTGCAAGAATAATTTGGTATCAAACCTCAATTTTTTATGGTTCAAACAACTTAGCAAGCACTTGTAGGTGTAGAGAATGTTGAAACTTAAATGCAAATGTCATTCAAGGCAGTGAGAGGAATTGTATGTACATTTCTGTAAAAAGAAATGCACCACCGGCTAGATATCTTCTCTGCTACATATATCAGTTGCTTGAGGGGGCGTCGCACTTACAAAGTAACTTCCTGGCAAAGGATTAAAATAGTTCGGTAGTTAACTTCAGAATTAGGTACGTTGATCTCTTTCACATGCACTGAGAGCATGGAAAATTATTGTGTCGAGGACATACTTACCATTGCTTGTTCCCAACTGGCACAGCTTACCAGCAGCAACCTGTACAAGGAACAGGATGCCATTCCAAGCTTCTGGTTGTTCTCCTAAAAAAAGCTTCACGGTGAATGATGTCAACTGTTTATGAGGAGAAGGGTTATGATGAGTGGCACAGGGGTTATGAGATGAACGTAAAGCAGAACTATATAGCCAGCAGCTTAACTACCTGAATATCCTGTTTCCAACTTGCGACTTTTCAATCTAGCTTGTTGAGTAGTGGTTGCAGATCCATTTTGCGAAGCTTCCGACAGGGGAATGCCCAAGTACTGAATTGGGAAATACCTAATCGGGCAGCTCAAAGTTTGCCCGACAAGGTCACGTGCTCTGTCATCACATCGAATGGGGGTTGCTGAGCTTTTCTAGATGTTGGAGCATAGGCCAGAAGCTGAGCCGAAGTCCTCAAGCAGCCTGAGGATGAGCAAGCACTCATCGGGGAGGGGTGAGAAGAATATGATCGCATCATCCGTGTAAAGCGTCGTGCGGCAGGTGCTCCTACCCCCCTTGAGCGCTGCAAGCAGACCTCTCTGCTCAGCGGTGGCAATCAGGTGGTGAAGAATGTCCATCACAATGACGAATAGCATAGGGGACAGAGGATTGCCCTACCTCAATCCTCTGTGATGGTAGAACTGATCGCCGAGATTTCCATTGACCAGCACACGAGTACTGGAGGATGAGAGCATAGTGTAGAGCAGCAACCGCCAGCGATCTCCAAACCCCAGGTGTGAGAGTAGCTCGAGAAGAAAAGGCTGGGACACGAAGCAAAAGCTCTCGCAATGTCCAGCTTAAGCATGATTGGTGTTTGCAGCATGCAACACCTTCACCATATGTTGGACAAGCATGAAATTATCATGGATTGCGTGCCCACAGATAAACGCACATTGGTTGTCAGCGACCAGGGTAGACAGAACAGGGGATAGCCAGAGTGACAGCATCTTCGCGGCCAACTTGAATATGCAATGCACAAGACTTTTTTTTAAAATATCATGGCAGGAGCTCTGCCTTTCTCATAGATTAGAGGTGAATGAAAAATAAGTTGTATAAATTACAGAGGTTAAGAGTTAAACGCTAAGAGCTAACAGCTAAGAGCAGCCGCTATAGACAACAGCTATCAAAAGACAAAGAGAGGGTCGCCGGTATCGTTTGAGGTTCTGCAAAATGCCAATCTCCGGGAGTTTATGTCCTCTTGTGCCTTGAGCGCAAGCCTGTGAACATCACTAAAATTATCATTGAAGATGCGAGCGTTTCTCTCTTTCCAAATGTTCCATAGCGCGTAGCTAATGATGCCATAGAACTTTCTTCTTTCTTTCTTTGTAACCGCTGTACAGCAGGACTGCCACCACGCCACTAGGTCATCTTGATTGGTTTGGAAGAGGGTATCGTGTGTACGATTATTCATAGTGGCCACTTTGCGTAGTACTTGTCTGGCGAAGGCACACCCAATCAAGATATGAAGAGCTATTTCCGTATTGGTTCTGCATAGTGTGCATGTTGATCCATTTGGCCAACCTCTTTTCTAGAGCTTGTCCGCCATTAGGACTCTCTGTTGGATAAGAAGCCAAATATGGATTTTACACTTATGTTCTGCCTCCGCCATCCATATAGTTGAGGTGTCAAACTTGGCAAACGATCTGGTGAATTGGAACTTGTATGCGGATTTTGTGGAGTACTGCGCGTTCTGGGTCCATCTCCAGGTAACATAGTCTGGTGTACGGTAATCAAGCTGTTGTTCGTGGACGAGGTTCCAGAGGGTGACGAATTGATGCGCCTGTGCCGTCGTGCTGATAGCTCGTAGAGATCTTAGCCATCTGTTGTCTTCCAGCTCGTAAGCAACTGTTCTCTGTTTTCTTTTGACAAGCCTGAATAAGTCAGGGGCTAGCTCACGTGGGGCAATGTTCTGTAACCATCTAGACGTCCGGAATTTTGCCGTTTGGCCGTTCCCCATGTGAACAATAGTTGAGACACGAAAGGCAGATCTGTCTGTTTCATCACAGGGCGTTTGCTGGCCATTCCAAGGTTTTTTTCTCATTGTTCCATTCGCTCCATAACCAGCAGAGTCTGAGCGCTGCACCGAACCGTTGTATATCTTTGATACCTAATCCGCCAAGGGATTTCAGCCTGCAAACCTATTTCCAATTGATGAGGCAGTGTCCCCCAGAGCAAGTCTCTTCTCCTTTCCAGAAGAACGACCTGAAAATCTTCTCGATCCTTTTTATGACCCCTTTATCGAGCTTAAAAGCTGATAAGAAGTATACTAGGCAGGGTGATAGGACCGAGTTTATAAGCGTTTAATGCCCCGCTCTAGAGAGCAGTTTCCCTTTCCATCCCGCAAGCTTGGAAGAGAGTTTGTCAAGGATCAGTTGTATGTCGGCTCTGCTGAGTTTGGAAGTATGTAGCGGTAGCCCGAGGTAGGTGCATGGGAATTGCATTAGCTATGCCTGGAAGTTCTGTGTGATGTTCTGTATATTGATCCGTGAGCATCTGATGGGGTAGATGCAGCTTTTTTGGATGTTGGTTTGTAGGCCTGTTGCATCCCCAAACATTTGGAGGCAGGTTTGAATTGCCTGTAATTCTATACTATCCGGGTTTGCGAAGATCGCTGCGTCATCTGCATATAGTGAGATCCTCAGATCATTTGCGAGACATGTGATTGGTTTGATCAGATTAGCCTGTATCGCTTGGAGCAGTAACTTTTGGAGGGGATCAATCACGAGGATGAAGAGCAAGGGAGATAATGCACAAGACTTATTGGCCTGAAATCGTCGACCTCCAAAGCATCCGATTTCTTGGGAATCAAAGTCAGAAAGAGCTCTGTTTAATTTGTGGAAGCCTGCTGAGTGCCCCTCTTGCAACCATCTTAGCAGCGACATCACGTCCCCTTTGATCACCGGCCAACATGATTTCAGAAAAAGACCAGTGGCGTGGTCCGCCGGCATTGACTTGATGGCCAGCCAAACTTCCTCCTCGTGAAGTCCGTGTCCAGAGCGGAGAGATTGTTGTGTTGTTGTGCACTCAACGAGGAGATATTCAAATCATGACTAACTGACCTTTCAAATGGTCAATGCAGAACTGCGCAGCACCATCAAGATAATATCAAGACAGAGGCTTCTGTTACTGTTGGCTGTAATTGTTCTGCAGAATCTGAGTAATGAAAGTAAGGTTAGAAAAATGAACAAAGATTATGAAACTCACAAGTATAAATGATCCAAGTCATTAGTTTGAGTTGGTCAATAGGTGAACCTGCTAAGTAGGAACTGAAACTCTTGAAGGATGCAAGTGAAACATCGGCATATATGCAGTCTCCACAATCTGCATAAGATGTAGTTGGCTACCATAGGATCAGAGGTAATCAACCTATACCAATATTGTATGAAATGTATTCTAGCAATAAGATATTCAAAAAAGGGTAAGTAAATATTGTGAGATTAAACCAACAAGAATGAAACAAACAAGGCCTTGCCTGTTGCAAGCACTCTTATCATCTAAAACTGCTTAGACAGATGAGCATACCAGAGGATAAAACGGTCTTCCACCCAAATTGTTAATCTCATGAAACACAAGCTGTCTAATCACTAGGAAGCTAGAAAATGCGTTAACAAGTGAATTGTCGAATACCCAAGGAAGCAATACACAAAACCTCTATGATCTGAGATCTGAAACGTTTCCACAACTTGAAGGTTAGGATAATGGCCATATTCCAAATAAGAAGAAAGCATTAAAATTACCTTGCATATTATAGAAAATTATCTTATATGATGTTTTTCACAAGATATTTAAAACTTTGAAATGTATACAACTCAACACAGAAGCAATGTTTAAAATATAAATTAACTACAGAATTAGGTACATTTATCTCTTTTACATGCCAAAGGATTCAAGTAATTCAGGAGTTAACTACAGAATTAGGTATATTTATCTCTTTTACATGCACTGAGGACATGTCAACTTATCGTGTCAACTTGTGTAACAAAGCCGCTTTAACAGCATCCAGTGATTTTCCCTTTAACAGTTGCTTGACAGGAACATGTTCTGGATGCTCCTGAGATAGATGGAAGAAGAGCATAAAAAGAAAATAAATAGAATTTTACTTTTTAAGCATAAAAATTGCAACATTGGAATGATGAGAAAGGTACTAACATAGAGGTTGTTTCACCAGAGATGATGCACAATTTGCAGAATCAATAGGTGGTTCAGTGGTTGCACCTGGTGTCGCACGTTCCAGTATTCATATGTCTGGTTCTATTCTCTGGAGCAATTGGATTGCATATTTTAAGCCTGTAAAATTTCACTTGATGAGATTCTATTTAAGAGTAAATAAAACAAGAAAAATAGACATTCACCTCCAGGTCTATTGGGTGTCGCCTTGGTCTTAGCATGCAGCTGCTATTGCAAACTCGAATATGCTGTTTGAAATAGATTCAGAACTGTAATCACCTTGGACTTGTTCCTAATCTGATATTCCACATACACCAGCAACGAGATTGCATACTTCAGCTTGCAAAAAAATTACATAAGGAGAAAAAAAATCGTCTCAATAATTTAGAAAATGGAAGTTGGGGAGGGCGGCAAGTATTACCTTGGATTTCTACCCGTAAATGTGGGTGTCTCCCATCCATTTTCCTAGCTTGCACATTTACTTCCACTTGCATGCAGATCCAGATATATGTATAGTCATCTCAACAAGAGTAGGCTGAAAGGATTCACAACTTATGTATACATTGCAGTCTGAAACGAGAGTAGATGTGCCGGCAAGCCTGTCAGATTTCAGAAGTATGAATAGGGGATTTAATTTCCTTGAGAAAAAGGAAAATGGTAAGAATAGCCTGCGGGAGGACTCGCGTGTTACCTTGTGTTAGTTAATCACTCGTAGATCTGGGTTTGTTCCTTTTAGTTTCTCGGCTTGCTCCTTTAGCTCGGGATTGCATCCTGTTACCTCTAGATGTCGCAGTGAAGTTGGGAGCTCCTTGGGCAGCGATCGGATTCCAGGACATTTCCAGACCCATAGTTCCGTGAGAGAAGGAAGGCTGTGTAACCCTTGAGGGAGGGACGGCAGACCCGGGCAATTGATAAAATATAGTGTTTGGAGGGAGGTGAGGAGCTGAAGCGCTTTCTCTTCCTCTTCCCTCAAGCTGTCCACCCACCCATCGTAAGCGAAGGCTAATAGGTGGAGGGTAGGGGTGAGGAGGGTGCAGATGGGAGCAACAAGCACCGCTGAGATGCTATCCACATAGAGTCGTTTCAGTTGGAAGGAGGAAGCTGCTGCAGATGTGTCCACTGAGATTGCCATTTCTGAGAGCAGATCCGCGGCTACAGAGCGGGGACGGTTTCCGTCCTCGTTGCGGTTATAGACAGCCAATACCTTGAGGTTGACAGCTGTGATGAGAGGATTGAACCCATCCACTCTTAAATTCTCGCAATTGACTAGACTTAGATCAGTGAGAGACGTGAGGTTTGAGAGGGGAGCCATTGACTGTATGCTTGGGTCTTCATCAATATAAAGTTCCCTGAGGGAGGTTAGCTTTTCTAGCTCTGTCCATGGGATTTTTGATCCCTTTTCAAATTTGATGCTCTCTAGTTTGCCCATATTGTGAAAGGCTAATGCACCGCTATAACTTGTCAAAATCAATTCATTTTCCCAGTACCTCAGATTCCTAGGACCATCATGCACTTGAACACTTGTTAGCGTGGATGCGTGAGGCATAGGGGGCAGGGATAACTTAGGGCATCCATCAATATGAAGAGCACTCAGCCTAGGATAGTGTATGTCTTGCGTACAAGGGGCAAGGCACTCCAACAAAAAGGGCAGTGCAAGGAAATTGGGACAATCTTTGTACTCGATGCTTTCAAGCATTGGAAACAAATGGCAATTAGTTCCCGCAACCCACTTTTCAAGGTCTGGCATATTAATAAACTCCACTTTCTTCAAGTGCATGAAATTAAGGTCAGATCCTATAAGACGCACTCCAGAGATATTCTTGAGCCGTAGTATCTTGAGATATGGTAGTTGCCCAAAAGGTGGAAGAGTGCCCCAAGACACGTCCTCTAGAATGAGAGACTCTAGATATTTAATTGTTATGTCACGGCACAGCCAATTAGGAGGACCAATGATACCACTATGATCTATAATGCCAAGTTCTCTGAGATTATCGTGTGGTTGAAGACCATCAACAACATTAGCATCTACAACTGATTTCTCTCTACCCCAAACAAGTGTTAAACTTTTCAAATTCCTTTTCAAAGCCAGATTGGCTTGACTAGCTTCTTCCTTGGTTGCCACCTTTTCAAGATTACATACACGGAGTTCTCCTCTAAGATCTGTCAATTTCCCCAACTCACTCAATTCAAATCCAACACCCTCTTTCTTGACATGGAATTCTTTTAGCTCCTCTAGATGCTCTATCTTTCCAACCTCAGGAACATTGGAGTGGAGTTCATGTTTAGCAATGAAAAGGCGTAAATTCACAAGGCGGCTAATGTATTTAGGCAGAGTAGAACTACCGCACCAATCTTCTAGGTCTAAGAATATCAAGTGATAAAATCTGGATACTGTGCAAGGTAAACTAATTTCTGAGCTATAACGTGATCCAAGTTTTAGGTATCGGAGGTGGAGAAGCTTTGAGAAGTTGTTTGGCAAAGATTCTGGAGAGGTCATTACTATAAATAGGACACGGAGACCCTCTATTTTCTCAAATGTATCTTTTAAAATATCAACGATTGTCTGTTTATACTTTCTAAAAATCATCAGAGTCCGCATATTTCCAATATTTATCCTGCTCTTTAGTTTAACCATTTCTTTCCTAAAATTCTCATCAAATCGATCTTCTATGGTGATGGACAAGTGCCGAATAGATTGTGGGATGGCATCAGCTCTAAAACTTAAACTACTTATATTGACACATTGTTGTGATGAAACACTCCGAGATAACTCATGCAATAAATCATGCATTACATAGCATTGATCCTCCAAATCATCATCAACTTCCTTCATGAGAAAACCATTGTCCACTAGTTCTTCTAGGTAGTTCTTATTTTTGCAACTAGAATCTATGATGCCTATTGCGGTCCAAAATCGAGTAATTTGTAAATTTTTAAACCTATGATCTTCAGGGAAAAGGGAAAAATATGAAAAGCATTGTTTGAGGTAGAAAGGAAGGTAATCGTAGCTAATTTTGAGGGCTGGCATAATATCGTCACTATTTGCTTGATTTTTCCACTCATTATTTTCAAGAACTTTTCTCCAATGTTCCCAAGAAAGGTGTTTCTTTAACAATGGAGCAACTGTTTTGGCTGCTAGTGGCGAACACTTTAATTTCTCTGCAATCTCTCTTCCAATATCAAGTAATTCATTGTACTGCTGATCAGGTTTGTTTTCACCAAATACACATGCTTGGAAGAACTCCAAAAACTCCTTAGGATCCAAACCTTGCAGATTTATTGGAATGGTTGCTTTCTTAACCCTTGCTTCTATTTTTGGGAATCGAGTCGTGACAAGAACCATGCTGCCTTTGGCTTCCCCCTTTGTGAATGGAGCTAACAAGGTGTTCCACTCGACATCACTATCGCACTTCCATATATCGTCTAAGACAATTAAAAACCTTTTGGACTTCAATCTATGTGCAATGGATATCTGAAGCTGGTTTAAATTGGTTGTTCCACTGGCAATGTTGTTGTCTTCTTTTTCAGTTGGTGGTATGCAGCTATGGATCTGCTGAGTGAGCTTAAGCACATCAAAATCAGTTGACACACACACCCAAACCCTAACAGTGAAGTGTTCTTCAGTCCTTGTATCATTATACAAGTGCTGGGTGAAAGTTGTCTTTCCAATACCCCCCGGGCCAACTATAGGGAGGACAGAAAGTGTTTCACCATGATATATGCCACCGGTGATATCTTTTATAGTTTGCTCAAAAATAGCACTCCTTCCATACAGATTATCTTGTACAATTGTTGACCCTATGAGAGGCCGGTTCAGGGTGACATTTGTGCGTGATGTACTGCTATGGCTTGGAATTTTGAGCAAGTCGGAGACAGGAAGACACTTAGATCGTACGTCCTCTATCACAGACTTGATTTTGATGGACATGGCCACTCTATCAAATGTCAACTTATCAACATGGCCACTGCCATTACCACTATCAGACATGGCTTTTTTGTGTGGATTACTGGTAACAGCAGTAGCAGCACAATCATCATCTTTTGTACGGCAACAAGAAAAGCATAGAAGCCAGTTACCGATAGTGTGGCGAACGGCGTTGCGTCCATGTTGAACTTTTTCCTGGAGGTCACCACCCAGATCCGGCAGCGCGTACCGGGTGCCGTCGAGTTGGTCCTGGATGATGAAGTAGTGGAGCTCGTCCAGTGCGTCCTCAGCCTCGTCGGCCTTGGTTGTGAGCTCCTCCAGCAGCCCCTGCAGGCCGGGGTTGTCGCTGATGCCCCTCTTCTGGGCCTCGTGCAGCAGCCCTTGCGTGTACATCAGATCCTTTTTTATGTTGTCGGAGTTGAGACCGAGCTCGGAGCTGGCCACATAGGCGGCCACCAAGTCATCAGAAAGCTTATTCAGCACCTTGCCGACGAGCGAGGTCGCCGCGCTGACAGCCGTGTCCATCTCCTCCGGGGCAGTTGGTTTGTGATTTGTGAGGTGGGAGTTTTGAGCCTACTTCCATAGATGGCTCATTTTATAGTGTGGGTGGCAATTATTTGATCGTGTCTGCTTCAATAATTAGAGTGCCTCTTCAACTATTCGAAAGGCCATCCTCATACCAAGACGCTTAATATACAAGGACTTGATCAAGTCTAGTCAATGCTGCCGTTGTTCAAGAATTATGCAGCAGCCCTTGCGTGTACCTCAGGCCAGCTTTGATCTGCTCGGAGTTAAGGCCGAGCTCGGAGCTGGCCACATAGGCGGCCACCAAGTCATCAGAAAGCTTATTCAGCACCTTGCCGACGAGCGAGGTTGCCGCGCTGACAGCCGTGTCCATCTCCTCTGGGGCAGTTGGTTTGTGATTTGTGAGGTGGGAGTTTTAAGTCTAGTCAATGCTGCCGTTGTTCAATAATTATGCAGCCAAGGGGGAGGCACGTCTGAAAACTAAAAGTTTCTAGCAATATACAATCAAATTAGCTAGCTACTAATACGACATATATAGATCATTCTTAGCGCTTAAATTAGCAAGTACACCCTCCCACCGTTTCTGAATAGCTGTCTTTCGGACGACGACACAGTCTGCAATTTATAACTTTGGTCATTTATTTCATAATAATATTGCTAGTGAAAATTGCCATTCTGCTTGAATACTGTTGACCAGATACTACAGTACTGGAGGCTACGGAAAAGTTCCTGATAAAGTATGTGAGGGAGAAGTGAGTGGCTGCAAGCCTAGCTAGCCTGCTAAAGCGCTGGTAAGACTTGGTCCGATGATGCAGAATAGTTAAATATATAGTGTCTGTAATTGAAATTTTTAGGCAAGTTTGTGATTAAATAAGTAGGACATTTCTGTAAGATCAGATTGGGTTGACGTAGCTTTCAGAAGGATGCGGAGAGAATCTTCTCGGACTCACAAAGTATACTTTACGAATCCATTCTTGACCCTTGGTCAATTCCTATGCAGCTATCATTCTTTTTACAAGTTAGACAAAATAGAAATAAAAACTGAACACAAATCTTGACTTCTAGGCTATTAATTAGTCACCTTTTTGTTAATCCCATGGAAAACATTTGCTGTTAATGAGCACTTTTTCGAAGTGGGTCTGGTCTAGGCTCTAATGGAAACACAGCGAGCCGGTCCTATTTGAAACGCCGGAATTTCCAGGATCTTGAATTGTTTAATTTAGGCAAAACATGTACGTTCAACGAGCCAGCAAGAACTCTCGGCTAATTTGTAAGCTAGCTGTAGGCATGCGGTGCATTACCTCAGTCACAGGGTTCCTATGATATTGATGGCTTTACTTTGATAGGGAGTAGTGTGTGTTTCAGTGTCACAAGCCACAGCCAGACTGATTTGTCACTTGTGCGAGAAATCAAGAAAAGGAGACTACACAACAATATGCATCCACAACACTTGAGAGTTTAGACCTGCTCTTCTACCCTGCACAAGTCGTTGTTGATCTCGTCAAGTCCATGGTGGCACGTCTGCTCATGCAAAGAGAAAAGAAGAAGAAGAAGCTGGCCATGGCTGCATACTTTGAAACGGTCCAAGTCTTGAGAGATGCACACTGTGTGTCACTGGCTTGTGTTTGCTGTGGCCTCAGTGGTCAGTGTTGTGACTGGTGATGATGCTGGTTGCCTTTGATTGTGGACGAAGAAGACCTGGAAGAAGATGTCGTTAGTGGTGGATGGATGTTCTTTTAAGGGGAGAAAACTTGAGACATGAAGAAATGGCGTAACTAAGGATGCCAGTGTGACAACATGACGATTGAACCTGTTGGAGGAGGGTTCCCGCGCTACCCCGAATCGACGCTATTCGGAATCACTGCCGCACCATTGGGATTTTCCGTCGACACCCTCCGGCGTCAGGGCCGACTCCGACGAGCCCACGCACCGCGTCAGGGCTGTCTCCGTCAAGTCCGCGTCCCGCGTCAAGGTCGACTTCGACGAGCCCGTGCTCTGTGGTGGGACTGCCTTCGACAAGCCCGCACGTGGGACCATCACGCCCTCCAAGAAGATTCTCCTAAAAAGATACCCGGGAATATTCTCCCATGATTCCTTAGGGGTAGGGAAATGACCGTCATGCCCTTGTAATAGTTCCGTGCTCTCGGGGCAAAACTGTAATTTCACATTTCCCTTTTTGGAACCCTATAAATACCTCCCTGAGGTGGGGGGATCCTTTTTTCCATTTCCCTCATTTGTAAGCTCTCATTTCATGCCCTAATACAAAAATTGGTTTTCGTCGTCAACTGTTTCACGCGTTTGCGCTCTCGCTCGTTTGCCCCTCGCACGCCCGGAGGCCGCTGTAGCCGACCGGGGGTGCCACAAATCTATTGTCTAGGCTTATACCTACGACAGTTAGCGCCGACCGTGGGGACTCGAGTGAAAAGCCATGGCGCCGAAGAGAAAAAGCGTAGCCAGGACGATCATCCCCCGCACACCAAACCCGACGCGTCGGGCAAGGACGAACAACACCGCCGTCGCCGCGGAGCTGGGCGACGCCCGCGTCGGCAACTCGTCGACTGCTAACCTTCGAGCCGAGGACTCGTCAGCCGATGTCCGCGCTGCGGGACTCCCCACAGCCGCGATCGACGCGGCAAACTCAGAAGCACGCATCGAGACGGAGGCTAAAACCTCCACCAAGCCATGGCCGACAGCTGCGCGAGAGCGATTCCTCCCACATCCGCATGCGCCGAAGAAGCCGCAGCCCTGCGACATCAGTTGGAGGCTAGCCGAGAGATGGCCACGGCATCCCTCTATGGCGCGGGGGAAGGCCCCAGCTACCAGCCCTTCTATCACTCCGTCGCGCAGCCAGGCAGGCAGGCCCCGGCCTCGCCGCATCGGCCGGCGAAGCACTACCCTGCGTGGGTCCCAGCCCCTCCGCCGCGCCCGGAGCTCCACCACCCGGGATGGGTAGCCGGACGGCCCGCCAACGTCGCCCCGCACCAGCTCGAGATCAGAACCTGCCAGCCGTCGTCAAATGCACCCAGCCTCACTGACGCGTACAACCCGCTGAGCCCAGGGCTAGCGGCGACGCCATGGCCGAGCAAGTACCGAGCGCCCAGTATCACCAGCTTTGATGGGAACTCCGATGCCGTCGAGTTCCTCAGGGTGTATGAGACCGCTGTTTCCTCAGCAGGAGGCAACGAGGCGATCATGGCCAAGGGGCTGCTGCTAGTGCTCTCCGGTCTGGCCAGGAAATGGTATCTCAGGCTGGCTCCTCGCTCGATGTACTCATGGGAACAGCTCCGCGACAAGCTCACTAGCCACTTCATAGCCCACCGGAACAAGGAAGTCATCTCCTCAGACCTGTTCTCCCTCAAACAGGCCCCCGACGAGTCGATACATGACTTCACGTAACGTTTTGCTCAAGTACAGTGCCAGATCCCAGACATCACCGACAAGAGCGTGTGCGAGGCCGCCCGCCACGCGATCTATAACCCAGACTTGGCAGGAAAGCTCGACAGGGAAGAGCCCAAGTCAGTCGCAGAGCTGTACGAGATTATGCGCACCTACTCCAAGTCCGAGGACGGGAAAACCCGTAGGCAGGCAGAGGCACAGGCGCTTGCCGCCTGGACCGGGCCGAAAGCGGAAACTTATGACCGGCGCGCCAGGAGGCAAAAGGATGTGTACCACGTGGAAGAGGAAGAGCGTCGCCCCGCTAAGCAGGCACGTAGCAGCGACCGGGGCCGCGAGCCGGGCCGTCTCGAGCAGGACTCCCGTGGCCACGGGTCGGGCCGTCCCGAGCGAGACTCCCGCAGCCAGGCTTATCCATGCGGAGGTCGCGGTCAAGGCCAGGGGAACGGAAATAACTCCGGGCGCGGAAGAGGCGGTAACAACGAAAGCGGAGGACGAAGGCCCGGCGGAGACAATCGAGTATTCTGCGAGCTCCACGGCTGGGTCTTCCACACCATCGCGGAGTGTGACCTAGTCGCCGCAGCCCGTGCGATCAAGCAGCGCGGGCTGGCCACAAGAACCGACGCCCCGCGACACGATCGCGTGGCAGCTCAAGAACGTCAGGCCCTACCACCCCCGCCGCCGCTTCCGCTCCTTGGGGAGCCACCGAAGCAAGTCAATGATCCACGGCGCCGCATCGTGCACGCCATCACTGGCGGCCATGCTCACACGTTCCCATCCAAGCGACAACGTCGGGCGTACACCCGACAGGTGCACCACATCAACTCGTCGCCACCCACCGAGCTACCTCCGTGGGTCGGTGCCACGGTGACCTTCGGTCCCGAGGACGCCGCGGGGATCAGCATCCCCCATCACGACGCCCTCGTCATCTCGGCGGTCATAAACGACTGTGAAGTGCGTCGTGTCTTCATTGACGGAGGAAGCTCGGCGGACATCCTGTTCGCATCTACCCTCGCTGAGATGGGGATATCGCGGGCATGCCTCGCCCCCACTGGTATCCCGCTCCTTGGCTTCGGGGGCGAGCCTGTCCCGGGGCTCGGGAAGATTGAGCTCTCGGTGGAGTTCGGAGAAGGGGAGTGCAAGCGTCAAGAGAATATCATCTTCGACGTGGTCGATCTCCCCTACCAATACAACGTCATCCTCGGCCGGGTTACACTGAACAAGTTCGATGCCATCCCGCACCATGCTTTCCTCTGCATGAAGATCCCGTCCCCTTGCGGTGTCATTACCGTCCGAGGCAATCAAGACTTATCTCTCGCAAAATCGACAACGACATCCAGGCGGCCATTCGCTATGTCCACACTGTTCACGCTGAGGCCGAAGCTGAGAAGACTGCGCCAGGGGCCGCCGACCCCCCAACATCCGGGTGGTGGGTCCCGAAGCCCAAGCCCGATGGCGAGACACGCGAGGTATCGCTATCAGACGAAGACACAGTCAAGACGGTGCTCGTCGGGGCGAACCTCGACCCAAAGGTCGCAGAGGCTCTGCTCGGCGCACTCCGGGGCGACCGCGACCTCTTCGCATGGGAGCACGAAGACCTCCCCGGCGTGCCCAGGGAAATTGTTGAGCACCGGCTGTACGTCAAGCCGGACGCGCGCCCGGTGAAACAGAAGCTCCGGAAAATGTGTGTAGAACGTCAAGCCGCAGCCCGTGAGCAGGTTGACAAGCTCTATAAGGCCGGGGTCATCCGCGAGGTCATGTACCCGGACTAGCTCGCCAACCCTGTCCTTGTCAAGAAGGCCAATGGGAAGTGGCGCATGTGCATTGACTATACCAACCTCAACCGCGCATGTCCAAAGGACAACTTTCCACTCCCGCAGATCGACCAGCTAGTTGATGCCACCTCGGGATGCGAGCTCATGAGTTTCTTGGACGCGTACTCCGGGTACCACCAGGTGTGGATGGCCAAAGAAGACGAGGAGAAGACGAGCTTCATCACGCTCTCCGGAACATTCTGTTACGTCCGGATGGCCTTCGGACTCAAGAACGCTGGTGCAACCTTCGCACGGCTCATTTGCAAGGCCCTCGCGCCTCAGATAGGGCGAAACGTTGAGGCCTACGTTGATGACATCGTCGTCAAGAGTGCCTTCGCAGACACCCACGCCGCAGACTTGCGGGAGACATTTGACAACCTCAAGAAGGCGGGTATGAAACTCAACCCGGAGAAGTGCGTGTTCGGGGTCCAAGCGGGGAAGCTCCTTGGCTTCCTTGTGTCGGCAAGGGGTATCGAGGCCAACCCAGCAAAAATACAGGCCGTGCTCGACATGCGACCGCCGGAAAATATTAAGGAGGTGCAGAAACTGACAGGGCGTCTCGCCGCGTTGGGGAGGTTCATCTCTCGCTCGGCTGAAAAAGGACCCCCGTTTTTCAAAACGCTGCGCGGGTCCTCCAGCTTTGAGTGGACGAGTGAAAGCCAAGCCGCCTTGGAAGAATTGAAGACATACCTGGCCTCGCCGCCCCTGCTGCAGAGCCCTTGTCCCGGGGAGGCGTTGTTGCTCTACCTCGCAGCCACCCCGACGGCGGTGAGCGCCGTCCTCGCCAAAGAAAAAGACAAGACCCAACATCCCGTCTACTACGTGTTTGAGGCGCTGCAGGGAGCGAAGGTGCGGTACACCGAGCTGGAGAAGCTCGTGTACGTGCTCCTCATGGCGTCAAGGAAGCTGCGACACTACTTCCTCGCCCATTCGGTCCGAGTACCGTCGGCCTTCCCCATCGGGGAGATGCTTCGCAACAAGGAAGCGTCCGGGCGCGTTGGCAAGTGGTCGGCCGAGCTTGCCCCATTCTCCATCGAATTTGTGCCAAGGACAGCAATCAAGTCCCAGGTGTTGGCGGACTTCCTGGCAGAATGGGCCCCGTCAGAGCACGCCGCGCTCCCAAACCCCTCAGATCCGCTGTGGACGATTTACGTCGATGGCTCGTGGTGCTCAGAAGGCGCCGACGCTAGAGCAGTCCTCGAGTCCCCGGAGGGCAACGTCACCTCTTACAGCACACGCCTCGAGTTTCAGACCACTAATAACAGGGCGGAGTACGAGGCGCTCCTCCTCGGTCTCCGAAAGGCGCGTGTCTCGGGCGTGCGGAGGATGGTCGTCAAGAGCGACTCGCAGCTCGTCACCGGTCATGTCGACAAAAGCTACCAGGCCAAGGACCCCGAGATGATCAAGTACTTGGCTCTGGCCCGAGCCATGGAGAAGCACTTCACCGGCATCACCGTTCGCAGCATCCCACGCGCTGCGAACACCGACGCCGACAGCCTCGCAAGAGCCGCAAGCACGAAGGCCGAAATCCCCCAAGGGGCTTTCTATGAAGTTATCTCGGAGTCCGCCACAAAGGGGCTCCCCGAGGTGTGCCTCATTGGCGAGCAAGACTGGAGGGCCCCGGTCCTGAATTACCTCTCAGACGAGACGGAGCCCGCCGACCCCGTCGAGGCACGGAGGCTCAAGAGTCGGGCCCGGGGCTTCGTCATCCACGACAACGCTCTCTACAAGCACGGGGTATGCGCACCCTATCTTCGGTGCGTCTCCAAGGAGGAGGGACTCAAGCTGGTCCGCGAGATCCACCAAGGGCTGTGTGGGTCGCACCTCGCCCCCCGAGCCTTGGTATCTAAGGCATTCCGTCAAGGGTTCTATTGGCCCACCGCCCATCGCGACGCCCAAAGCCTCGTCAGAACATGCTCCGCGTGCCAATGGATGGGGCGAGGCACGAAGCTCCCTGCGAACGAGCTGCAGCCCATCCCACCGTCGTGGCCGCTGGCCCGCTGGGGCGTCGACCTGGTCGGCCCATTCGGGTCGAGGAGTCGCGGGTACAAGTTCGTCGTCGTCGCCGTCGACTACTTCTCCAAGTGGATCGAGGCCGAGCCCTTAGCCAAGATAACATCGGCAGCCGTGCAGAGGTTCGTATGGAAGAATCTCATTTGCCGCTTCGGCGTCCCAAGGGAACTCACCGTCGACAACGGGACTCAGTTCGACGCGACTCCCTTTCGAAAGTTCTGCATCGGCCTTGGCATCAACTTGTGCTTCGCCTCTGTGGCCAATCCAAAGGCGAACGGCACGGTCGAGTGGGCCAACGGGATCGTCCTTTCGGGCCTTCGCAAACGCCTCTTCGACTTGCCCAAGGGTCTCTGGGCTGACGAGCTCCCTAGCGTCTTGTGGTCCACCCGCACGGCGGCCAGTCGGGCCACCGGCCTCACTCCCTTCAAGTTATTATATGGAGAGGAGGCGGTGACCCCCGAAGAAATCAAGATCGGGTCCCTGCGCACCACAACGGCCGTCGACAGAGATTCCCAAGAGGTATCCCTCAAAACGCTGGATGCCGTCTGGCAGGAGGCTGCTCTCAACATCGACCGATATCAGGCCACCATGGCGAAGGCGTACAACAAGACCGTCCACCCACGACCCATCCACGTCGGCGACCTCGTGCTCAAAAAGAAGGCAAACCCAGAAGCCGATGGCAAGCTAAGCTCGAAGTGGGAAGGACCGTACGAGGTGGTTCGCGCCACCCGTCCGGGAGCGTTTCGCTTGGCAACCCTCGACGGGGGCGAACTGAAGCACAGCTAGAACGCTGACAATCTCCGTAAGTACTATGTATAAGCTATAGTTTCTCTAGATGTAGCCGCTGCGTCGGCATCTTTTGTATTTCGAAATAGTGCGACGAGGGTAAGGACCGCTGCGACGATCGCTACCCCCGCTCGGTCACCCATTCAGGCTGAAGACGACGCTTCATCGTCGCCAACTTTTGTAATCGGCCTTAGCGCCACTGGGTTGCTAAGCCTTAAAATGAAAAGTTCAGAACGGCAGCATCACGCCCCCCAGGTAAAAGGACCCGCTACCTCCGTCCGGGCTAAAGTGTCCCTTCCCTCCAGGGTCGCGCGACGAGAGCTCCCCGCGATGTCGAGCCATCTCCGTCTGGGATAGAGTGTCCCTTCCCCCCGGGGTCGCGCGACGAGAGCTCCCCGCGATGTCGAGCCATCTCCGTCCGAGATAGAGTGTCCCTTCCCTCCGGGGTTGCACGACGAGAGCTCCCCGCGATGTCGAGCCATCTCCGTCCGGGATAGAGTGTCCCTTCCCCCCGGGGTCGCGCGACGAGAGCTCCCCGCGATGTCGAGCCATCTCCGTCTGGGATAGAGTGTCCCTTCCCCCCCGGGGTCGCGCGACGAGAGCTCCCCGCGACGTCGAGCCAAGCACATACGTCAGGGTAAGGCAGGAACGTATTCACACACCTCATCAGACGCTAAGTATTTCTAAACTAGGGACGAACGCGTTGCCACGTACCCGTTGACGCCTTTATTTCTTTATTACTTCATTCTACAATCGCTCTCAAGCACGCCATCGAGCGCTTAATGTTTTTCGATGGGAGGGGGTACAGCACCGCTCTCTCACACACCTAATACAGGTCGACACACCCATGCGCCCGCAAAGAAAAACTCAAACTTATTAAGAACGCCTAGCCAGGCCTGCGAGAAACACTACGACCTCCGCCTCGCTCAAGACATGCACGTCGTCATCTTGTCGCCCGGCTTTCATTAATCGGCGCGAGGCAGGGCACTTGGTGGACTCACGCCTGGCGGGTGCCGTCCCTAGGCGCCCCGCGGTAGCCTTCCATCGACAGCTATCAGCCTACAAGCCAGATAACAAATAATTCACAAGGTGCAAATGCAACGCCTGGCAATTTTTGGGATTTTCATTAATAACTAGCAAAGTCACTTGAGAGTTACAAAAGAAAGTCCGACCATGTAAACCCTAGCAAAAGACGGGCCACTAGACAAGGGGGCTCTCGTCGGTACAGCAACAACCCCAGCAAAAGAACACTACAAGACTAAAGCAAGTCCTAAGCTATGCAGAAAGCAAAACCAAAAGGGTGGTGCGAACTTTGCAATATATACATGACACGCAAAGCCAAGCTGCGAGCCTCACACCTGCGAAGGTAAGACTGGCTCACCAGGGGCTCCCTCCGACGTCCCGCTAGAAGATCCTGCAAGGAACCGCGCCTTCCAGAGCGCGGCAAGGTACTTCACGCCGCGCTTGTCCCACACCTGGGCCAAGAAGGCTCGAACACCGTCCCGGACAAGAGGACGAGAGTCAAGGATGATCTTCTTGCTTGGGGCCACGTACGCCTCCGCCTCGAACTTCCCCTCCGGATCGCACCCGGCCTCGCAAAGGCAGATGAAGGCAAGCTCGGCGCAAGACTGTGCGCAGTCCCGCGCGTGCGCCGGGATCACGTCCCTCGAAGCAGCGGCGACCGCAATCGCCCACCGCAGGCGAGCGGGCCGTCGCATCCCCGCCTGAGAAGTCAGGAG
This sequence comes from Stipa capillata, assembly GCA_019208055.1. Taxonomy (NCBI): domain Eukaryota; kingdom Viridiplantae; phylum Streptophyta; class Magnoliopsida; order Poales; family Poaceae; genus Stipa; species Stipa capillata. Next base: position 93,899 of record JAGXJF010000002.1, on the reverse strand, counting down.
AAGTAGCGGAGAGCCAAGACCACTGCCCAGCTCGCCGACCTCCGCGGCAACCGACACCGCTAGAGTGTCTACCTCCTGCTGCCGTCCCATGGCGGCCCCTTGCTCAACCTGCAGGGCGCAGAGCTCCGCACGAAGCAGGGTGATGGTGTCCTCCACCTCGGCCAACTTCCTCGTGGCCTCCGCAGCATCGGCCTTGGCGAGCTTGGCGATCCCCTTCTCCTCCCGGACTCGAGCACGTGCGCCTTCGATCGCGGAACCGTTCATCTCCAGGAGCCGCTCGGTCGCGAGGAAGCCCTAGGGACGCGAGCCAAGAGTCAAGAGCCATCGAGAGGATGAAATATGCAAGCAACTCGAAAAATCAAACACTCGAGAATACCTTCAGCAAGGCAGACTTGGAAGCGTCACGAACCTCCATAAGCGACATCCCTTCGAAAGCGACATCAAGGTCGGCCGGCGAGATCCGGAGCGCTGCGTCGTGGTAGAAGCCAGCCTCGACCTCCGAGTCGGCGAAGTGCCCCGGACGCAGTCGTCCGGCCACCAACAAGGCACCCGGGACAGCCCCGCTGCCTCCGTCACCGTCAGGCGCTGGCGCGCAGCGGGCTGGTGGAGATGGCCTTGTGGAGCGGCTATCTCCAGGCTCAGCGACTGGAGAGGACGGCGCCAGGTGCACCGCTGAGGACGTCGTCGCTGTCATCGCCCCTGTGGCGGCAGAGGTGCCCGTGTCAACCTCAGCCATCCTGTCTGCGCCAAAATCAAAGCCACTGAAGGAAGCCGTGTCCGGAGGGCGAGAGGGGAGGCCGCCGCCTCCTGAGTCCTCAGGTGTGACCTCGGACTCGTTGCCGCTGTCTTCGTAATCCTCAGTGCTCGACTCAAGCTCAAGTGAGACAGGAACCCCCATCGGGCCCTTTCCAAGTCTGGGGCGTCGGCGGGGTAACTCACGCTGCGGGCTCAGAGAACGCCCGTCAGCGGTAGCGGTGGCCTGCGGTCCACGAGCTCGGACCCTCCGGGGGGTGAAGCTGACGCGCTCGGCAGCGTCCGCTTGACCCCACTAGCCCCCTCGGCGGGAAGAAGAGGCGTCCGCGCAGGCACGGTCCATCCGAAGGCCACGCACGCCCTGTTGCATCGAGGCTTCGTGATCAACAGCTTTACGTCCGCAGCCTCGGCCCTGCTGTAGTGGCCAGCAGCACGTCCGCCGCCTCCTCTCCCTGCGCCAATGAGGAGTCTACAAAGCCGAGAAAATGGGAAACAAGAAAGCTTGAGATCAAAAAAGGCGAGGAACCTCGACGCAACAGAGACCGCCGATACGATGAAATTAAAAGCCTTACATATCGAAGGGAGGTACTTCCCCAGCACCCGCAGACCGTGAGGCTCGTCCCGACCCTTCGGCAACAAACGCAACGTCCAGCCGGTGGCAAGCGGTGAAATCCCTAGCAGGAGGTATTCCTCCACCAAGTCCCGCACGCTCAGCTCGAGGGCCAAGCGCTGGAGCAAGAACCGCTGCACCTCGCCACTCCCGGTAAGAGCGGGGAGCGCGGTCGTCGGCACCGGGATGCTCTTGAGCAGAAGAAGCCCGAGTCATGAACTCGACAGTAGAACCAAGCATCCCGCCAATCGGCCCACTTGCCCTTGACCGCGAGCGCCGGGAAGTCAAACTTGTTGCGGCTGCGACGACGTGCGAAGCTGACGGTCCCGTACATCGAGTACAGCTTCCCCGTCGCCTTCGTCCGCGTAGCCACCGCCTGGTGATTCCAAGCGAATACCTCTGCCCGGCCGCTCATCTCCATGCTCCGCATCGCCCACTTGAAGGCAGCCAGCCGAACGAAGGCGGACAGGTGGAGGTCTGAAACCTCCAAGCCAAACAGCGCCAGCACCTCCAGCAGCAGCGGGGCCGCCGGAACGCGAAGCCCGGCATCGAACTGAGCCGCAAACACCACGATGCGCCCGTCCGCTGGTTCCGCTCTCACCTCTGAGGGTTTGGGGAGCTCAACGCCGTACGGGCCGTCGAGGCCTGGAATCTTGCCCTCCGCCACTAGGTGTTTGATGAGCGGCATGTCCGCGCTGGAGGGACCCAAGTAGCGGGAGTAATCTTTTTTGTCAAATCAGGAGCGGTGGTCGCCCGGCTCTTGCGCTTGTTCGCCGACATTGCAAACCGCTCCCCTACGTTCGCGCACGCCCGCTCGTCGCCACGCTCGCGTTCGTTCGCGTTCGTCAGGTCGTCGCCGCGCTCGCGTTTGCTCGCGGTCACGTTCGTCAGGTCGTCGTTCGCGCTCGCGTTCGTCAGGTCGTCGCTGCGTTCGCGTTCGTCAGGTCATCGCCGCGCTCGCGTTCGTTCGCGCTCGCGTTCGTCAGGTTGTTGCCGCGCTCGCGTTCGTCAGGTCATCGCCGCGCGCATTCGTTCGCGTGCGTCCGCTTGTCGCCGTGCTCGTTCTTGCTCGTTCTGTATACCCCTGCAGTCGCGCGCTGACGCCTGCCGTTCGCTCGTTCGTACGCCGCTCGCTGGGCTCCGCGCTAAGCCGAGCTGCACCTCGTGCACGCCCGCCGGAGCTCGCGCTCGCCTGCCGTCACCCGCGTGAAGGCCGCGGTAGCCCGCGCGCGCCCGCTCCACCTGCAGGTAGGGGGGAGGCGGCGATGGAGGGGCCACGGAAGGGCAGCGGCCGGAGGGGCGGCGGCGCCAGGGTCCGGCGGAGCGCCTGGAGAGCCGCGGTCTGGCGTGGCCCGCGCAGCCCCGCTCGGCCCCGCTCACGCCCGCTCCACCCACAGGCAGAGGAGAGGCGGCGGAGGGGAGGCCACGCACGGGCGGCGGCCGAAGGGGCGGCGGCGCCGGGGTCCGGCGCCGCCGGGGAAGGGCGCGGCCCCGCTCGAGCCCGCCTCGCCTGCGGTTGGAGAGGAGGCGGCTGCGAGGCCCGGCGGAGGCGGGATTGGAGGGCGGCAGCGCAAGGGAAGGTGGTGGCGGTGGTGTGAAAGAAATAGGGGAGAGAGAGAGGAGGCGTGTGGCGGCGGGGAGAAAAAAAAAGCCAAGGGAAAGTTAAGGTGGCCAGCCCCCTTTTTTATACACCCGGTTGACCTAACTCAAGTGGGCCGCGGCCCATTAGGCCAGGGAGGCCGGTCGCTCCAAGAAAATTAAAACGCGCAGCCTGGGATTTGAACCCAGGACTTGCCTCTGGACAATCAGCACGTGAGCCAGTTGGTCTATGAGTGGTTGTTGAAATATTAGTAGACATTTGTTAGTTAAGCTAGGCAAGGAGAGAGGTAAAAGTAATAAAGTGAAAGGGCACAAGCATGACCTGCCCTAAGCTCTAGGGAGCGCCACCCTAGCTTTTCACCGTTGTCAGTCGCCATCACCACCAAGCCATGAGACGCCGCTCTTCCGTCCGAGCTAGCCGACGGCCAAGAGGAGAAGGCAAGGTGCGGCTCGGTTAGAGAAGAAAGAAAAGAAAGAAAAAGAGGAGAAAAAGAAAAAATAAAATAAAATATAGGAGGGGGCTTGTCGTCGATCCGACCTGCGCACCAACCCCTCGGGATTAGTGTGCCGGCTCGGACGGGTGCTGTTCGACCGCCCTAACCGGCAAGGGGAAACTGTTGGAGGAGGGTTCCCGCGCTACCCCGAATCGACGCTGTTCGGAATCACTGCCGCACCATTGGGATTTTCCGTCGACACCCTCCGGCGTCAGGGCTGACTCCGACGAGCCCACGCACCGCGTCAGGGCTGTCTCCGTCAAGTCCGCGTCCCGCGTCAAGGTCGACTTCGACGAGCCCGTGCTCTGCGGTGGGACTGCCTTCGACAAGCCCACACGTGGGACTATCACGCCCTCCAAGAAGATTCTCCTAAAAAGATACCCGGGAATATTCTCCCATGATTCCTTAGGGGTAGGGAAATGACCGTCATGCCCTTGTAATAGTTCCGTGCTCTCGGGGCAAAACTGTAATTTTGCATTTCCCTTTTTGGAACCCTATAAATACCTCCCTGGGGGTAGAGGTGGGGGATCCTTTTTTCCATTTCCCTCATTTGTAAGCTCTCATTTCATGCCCTAATACAAAGATTGGTTTTCGTCGTCGACTGTTTCACGCGTTTACGCTCTCGCTCGTTTGCCCCTCGCACGCCCGGAGGCCGCTGTAGCCGACCGGGGGTGCCACAAATCTATTGTCTAGGCTTATACCTACGACAGAACCTGAGTCTGCTCTATGATCTGAAGAAAGGAAACAGGGAGTGAAGCTTCCTCACCTCTGCAGTTAGTAGCAGCACATACAGCCCGGGCTTATAGCAATATATCCATCATCATTAAGGCAAATAAAATTGCAAACGAACAACTGTTTTTATTCTAGCCCGAAACATCATTTATGAAGGAAGGCCCGAGCTCGCGCATATTGGGCACATATAGCCAAAGTCAACCCGGGCCTCAGTCCGCACCATCACTGCTTATTCTCTTTCTAGAGAGCTATGCATGCAGTTCATATCATAGGTAACGTCACCTAAAGAACCATAGCAAAGTCCAAGGCAAAGCCAGAATCTGAAGTTTGCACAGCTCAATACTATTGCTACTACTAGCTGAAGCCAGAATCTCATTGGCCCCATACGATGCAGTAGAATTTTTCTCAAATTCTTGCTGGAAATTGAACCGTTACATATAGAAGTTCCAGCGTTTAAGTTTACAATAGGCAGTACGGTAATATCATTTACTATTCTAATAAAGTTTATTATCTAAGAAAATTTCTAATAAAGTTTGCCTGAGTTTTCAACAACAAAAAAAAAGGTTTACGATAGGAAGAGATCCTTCTATTGATCAACGCAGAAGAAACAAGGATCTCTCGTGCGTCAACTTCGGGTCCCATCCGATCTGGCCATGCCGAAGGTGCCGCACCTTCTCTCGGAAACTGAATCCGAAGAACCTCGGCGCCGTGCGGCAAGTTCTTGCACAAACTGGCCGCCGCTCGAGTAGTTGTCTCCGCAGACGAGAGGTCATCTTGAATCATAACTCCCTCAGGGTTTGCCGGTTTGGGTTCGTCAATAGGGAGGGGAACACCTGAAGGATGATGCCACAGGCATCAAACAAGTCAGTGTCAAACACTTTAATCATCATGTTACACTGACCACATGTAATGTATGTTGTTTAAACATGTGAATCACCGTTTGATGTGATTACACCTTTGAGCTTTAGTAGGGAAATTTTAAAAAACCATCACCAACTGACCTTTCAAATGGTCAATGCAGAACTGCGCAGCTCCTTCAAGATAATATCAGGACAGGGGCTTCTGTTACTGTTATTGTTTGGATGGAACAATGAAGTCCTCAATGCCAACTGTGGAATGTGCTGTTGGCTGTAATTGTTCTGCAGAATCTGAGTAATGAAAGTAAGGTTAGAAAAATGAACAAGATTATGAAACTCACGAGTATAAATGCTCCAAGTCATTAGTTTGAGTTGAGGTGAACTTGCTAAGTAGGAACTGAAATTCTAAAGGATGCAAGTGAAACATCAGCATATATGCAGTCTCCACAATCTGCACAAGATGTAGTTGGCTACCATCGGATCAGAGTTAGTCAACCTATTCCAATATTGTACAAAATGTATTCTAGCAATAAGATATTCGGAAAAGACTAAGCAAATATTGTGAGATTAAACCAACAAGAATGGAACAAACAAGACCTGTTGCTTACACCAATACTCCATATACAGTAACGTGCACTCTTATCATCTAAAACTGCTTAGATATATGAGCATACCAGAGGATAAAACGGTCTTCCACCCAAATTGTTAATCTCATGAAACACAAGCTGTCTAATCACTAGGAAGCCAATGCGTGAACAAGTGAATTGTCTAATACCCAAGGAAGCAATGCACAGAACCTCTATGATCTGAGACCTGAAACGTTTCCATAACGTGAAGGTTAGGATAATGGTCATATTCCAAATTAGAAGGAAACATTAAAATTGCCCTTGCATATTTTAGACATTATCTTATATGATGTTTTTCACAAGATATATAAAACATTGAAATGTATACAACTCAAACACAGAAGCAATGTTTAGAACATAATTGGTGCGAACTGACTCTCTTCAACAAAGGCACTGATTTCATATAAATGATAGGGCGTATCATCTCACAAGAGTAAAGCACCATGACTTCACGGTGAATGACGCATTCTTGTCAACTGTAATGGCCTTCACTTCAGTTTTTTGTAAGTGTCTTCTCTTCATTTTCGTATGGTATTCTACCAGCGAAAAATAGGTGCCAAAAACCTGATGCATACATAATTGTTGCCTGCCAATGGAACACATCCTCTGCCTTTGGTTCAGAATGCATGCACTTCAGTCCTGCAAGAATAATTCGGTATAAAACCCCATTTTTATGGTTCAAACAACTTGGATATACATACCATTGCTTGTTGCCAAGTGGCACTGCTCACCAGCAGCCTGAACAGGATGGCATTTTAAGCTTCAGAATGTTCTCCTAAAAAAAATCTTTAGATAGCTGATCTGCCATAGGGACTGAAAAAATAGGGCCCAATCATGTTAAACAAAGGCACTGAGTTGATGAAAAGAAAAGAAAAGAAGAGTAAACATCATCACATAACAGCTAAGCATCTTCGCTTACCGGCGAATGATGTCAACTGTTTATGAGAAGAAGGGTTATGAGACATTGCGAGGAATGTAAAGCAGAACTATATAACCAGCGTCTTAACTACCTAATTATTCTGTTGCCAACTTGTGAAATAACGCCGCTTTAACAGCAGCCAGGTAGGTATATGTCCTGGATGTTCCTGAGAATGAGAGAAAGAAGAGCACAAAAAGAAACCGGAACATTAATTTTTAGACATAAAGCTTGTAACATTGGAATGATGAGAAAGCTACTAACACAGAGGTTGTTCCAACCAAGGTGAGGCCCAATTTGCAGAATCGATAGCTGGTTGCACCTGGTGGTATCACTTGTTCCATCATTCACATGTCTGGATCCAGTCCTGGAGTAATTGGATTGCATATTTCAGCTTGCAAATATTCACCTTGGTGCGATTATATGCCAAATGAAAAAATACAGATATTCACCTCTAGGTCTATCGATCAGGTGTCGCCTTGGTCTTCAAAATTTAGCATGCAGCTGCCATATGCAAACTCGAATATGCTGTTTGAAACAGATGCAGAACTGTAATCGCCTTGGTCTTGTTCCTAACCTGAATATTCCACATACAACAGCAACGAGATTGCATATTTCAGCTTGCAAAAATTCTACATAAAGAGAAAACAAATCGTCGCAATAATTTGGAGAATAAAAGTTGGGGAGGGCAACAAGTGTTACCTAAGATATATACCCGTAAATCTGGTTTTGTTCCTTTTAATTTCTCGGCTTGCTCTTTTAGCTCGGCACTGCAACCCCTTAAGTATAGGAGTCGCAGTGAAGTGGGGAGGCTTGCTCTTTTGGGCAGCGATCAGATTTCAGGACAACCATCTTGAATCATAACTTCCACAGGGTTTGCCAGTTTGGGTTCGTCAATAGGGAGGGGAACACCTGAACGATGATGCCATATGCATGAAACAAGTCAGTGTCAAACACCTTAATCATCATGTCACACTGACCACATGTAATGTATGTTGTTTAAACATGTGAATCACCGTTTGATGTGATTACACCTTTGGGCTTTAATAGGGAAATTTTAAAAAATAATGACCAACTGACCTTTCAAATGGTCAATGCAGAAGTGCGCAACTCCTTCAAGATAATATCAAGAAAGTCTATTACTGTTATTGTTTGGATGAATTGAAGTCCTCATTGCCAACTGCGGAATGCACTGTTTGCTGTAATTGTTCTGCAGAATCTGAGTAATGAAAGTAAGGTTAGAAAAATGAACAAGATTATGAAACTCATGAGTATAAATGCTTCAAGTCATTACTTTGAGTTGGTCAATAGGTGAACTTGCTAAGTAGGAACTGAAACTCTGAAGGATGCAAGTGAAATATCAGCATATATGCAGTCTCTACAATCTGCACAAGATGTAGTTGGCACTCTTATCACCTAAAACTGCTTAGATAGATGAGCATACTAGAGGATAAAACGGTCTTCCAGCAGTTAAACAAAGGCACTGAGTTCATGAAAAGAAAAGAAGAGTAAACATCGTCACATAACAGTTAAGCTAAGCACCTTCGCTTACCGGCGAATGATGTCAACTGTTTATGACAAGAAGGGTTATGAGACATTGCGAGGAATGTAAAGCAGAACTTTATAACCAGCAGCTTAACTACCTGAATATCCTGTCGCCAACTTGTGAAATAAAGCTGCTGAACTAACAGTAGCTAGATAGGAACGTGTTCTGGATGTTCCTGAGACAGAGAGAAGGAAGAGCATAAAAAGAAAATAAATAGAATTTTACTTTTTAAGCATAAAGCTTGCAACACGAGAATGATGAGAAAGGTACTAACATAGAGGTTGTTTCACAAGAGATGATGCACAATTTGCAGAATCAATAGGTGGTTCAGTGGTTGCACCTGGTGTCGCACGTTCCAGTATTCATATGTCTGGTTCTATTCTCTGGAGCAATTGGATTGCATATTTTAAGCCTGTAAAATTTCACTTGATGAGATTCTATTTAAGAGTAAATAAAACAAGAAAAATAGACATTCACCTCCAGATCTATCGGGTGTCACCTTGGTCTTAGCATGCAGCTGCTATTGCAAACTCGAATATGCTGTTTGAAATAGATTCAGAACTGTAATCACCTTGGACTTGTTCCTAATCTGATATTCCACGTACAACAGCAACGAGATTGCATATTTCAGCTTGCAAAAAAATTACATAAAGAGAAAAAAATCATCGTAATAATTTAGAAAATGGAAGTTGGGGAGGGCGGCAAGTATTACCTTGGATTTCTATCCGTAAATCTGGGTGTCTCCCATCCATTTTCCTAGCTTGCACATTTACTTCCACTTGCATCCAGATGCAGATATACGTATAGTCATCTCAACAAGAGTAGGCTGAAAGGATTCACAACTTATGTACACATTGCAGTCTGAAATGAGAGTAGCTATGCCGGCAAGCCTGTCAGATTTCAGAAGTCAGCATAAAGTAAGAATAGGGGATTTAATTTCCTTGAGAAAAAGGAAAATGGTAAGAATAGCCTGCGGGAGGACTCGCGTGTTACCTTGTGTTAGTCGATATCTACCCGTAGATCTGGGTTTGTTCCTTTTAGTTTGTCGACTTGCTCCTTTAGCTCGGGATTGCATCCTCTTACGCGTAGATATCGCAGTGAAGTGGGGAGGCCCCCCTTGGGCAGCGATCGGATTCCAGGACAATTATGGACCCATAGATGCGTGAGAGAAGGAAGGCTGTGTAACCCTTGAGGGAGGGACGGCAGACCCCGGCACTCGAAAAAACCTAGGATTTGGAGGGAGGTGAGGAGCTGAAGCGCTTTCTCTTCCTCTTCCCTCAAGCTGTCCACCCGCCCTAAATCATACCAGAAGCCTAATAGCTTGAGGGTAGGGGCGAGGAGGGTGCAGATGGGAGCAACAAGCACCGCTGAGATGCTATCCACATGGAGTTCTTCTAGTTGGAAGGAGGAAGCTGCTGCAGATGTGTCCGCTGAGATTGCCATTTCTGAGAGCAGATCCGCCGCTACAGAGCGGCGGGGACAATTTCCGTCCTCGTTGGAGTTATAGATAATCAATCTCTTGAGGTTGACAGCTGTGATGAGGGGATTGAACCCATCCACTCTTAAATTCTCGCAATCGACTAGGCTTAGATGGGTGAGAGACGTGAGATTTGAGAGGGGGGCCATTGACTGCATGCTTGGGTCTTCCTCAATATCAAGTTTCTTAAGGGCGGTTAGCTTTTCGAGCTCTGTCCATGGGATATTTGATTTCCCTTCAGACTCGATGCGCTCTAGTTTATCCATATTGTGGAAGGCTAATGCACCGCTATACCCACTTAAATGCAATTGGTTACTAAAATAAATCATTCTTGCACCAGCATAACTCACTTGAACAAGTGTTAGCGTGGAAGTGTGAGGCATGGGTGGCATAGACAGCTTAGGACAATCAAAAATTACAAGTTCCGTCAGATGGGTATAGGAGCCAGAGCACTCTAAGAAGGGCAGCTCACAGAGATTGGGACAATTCTTGCAACTGATGTTTTCAAGCCTTGAAAACGAGTGGGCATTAGGCGTCCCAACCCACTCAACAAGTTCTGGCAAACTATCAAGAATAATCTGCTTCAACTGCGTAAAACTTTTCTCCGTAGCACCACCAAAGCAAGGACAGATCCGACGAACTCCATATATGTTCTCCAATGTAAGTGATGTGAGATGCAATAGCTGCCCAAAAGATGGAAGAGTGACCCAAGACACACCATCTAGGTAGACAGACTGCAACATTTTCATGCTAATGTCACCACACAACCAACTAGGACCGACTGTACCACCATGATTTATAATGTGAAGTGCTTGAAGACTAGGGTGTGGTTCAAGACCATCAAAAACATCAGATTCTGTGGTATGTTGGTTTCTACCCCATACTAATTCCAACTTTTTCAAATCCTTTTTCAACACCAATTTTGCTTCAATAGCCTCTTTCTTAGTTGCCACCTTTTCAAGATTACATATACGGAGTCGTCCTCCAAGATCTGTCAATTTCCCCAACTCACTCAATTCAAATCCAACACTCTCTTTCTTGACATGAAATTCTTTTAGCTCCTGTAAACACTTCATCCTTCCAACCTCGGGAACATTGGAGTGGAGTTCACTTCCAGCAAGAAAATGGCGTAAACTGATAAGGCGGCTAATGTCTTTAGGCAATTTATCCCTACCATGCCAATCTGTTAGGTCCAATAATTTCAAGTGATAAAATCTGGATAGTGTGCAAGGCAAAGTCATTTCTAAGCTATTGTCTGGTGTAGCAATTCTTAGGTATCGGAGGTGGATAAGTTTTGAAAAGTTACGAGGCAAAGATTCCGGGGACTCCACTACTATAAATAGGACACGAAGGCCCTCTATTTGCTTAAAAGTATCTTCCAAAATCTCATCAATTGTTTTCTCATATTTTCTAAAAATCATCAAAGCCCGCAAATTTACAATGTCTATCCTACTCCTCAATTTAATCATTTCTTCCCTAAAATTTTCGTCATATCTATCTTCCATGGTGATGGATAAGTGCCTAATAGATGTTGGGATGGCATCAGCTCTAAAACTTAAACTACTATATATGTTGAGGCATTCATGTGATGAAACACTCCGAGATAGTTCATGCATTAAATCATGCAATATATAATATTGATTCAGATTATCACCCTCCTTCATGAGAAAACCATTGTCTACTAGTTCTTCCATGTAATTCTCATCTTTGTCTATGATTCCTATTGCAATCCAAAAATACATAATCTCTAAATTATAAAACCTATGATCTTCGGGGAATAGGGCAAAATATGAAAAACATTTTCTCAGATGGAAAGGAAGGTAATCATAGCCAATTCTTAGAGATGGCATGATGTCATCACCAGTTATGATGTCATCACCAGTTTTCTGTTTTTGCCATTCACTGTTTTCAAGAACTCCCATCCAATGTTCCCAAGAAAGTTTCTTCTTCAATAATCGACCGACTGTTTTGGCTGCTAGAGGCGAACCCTTTAATTTCCTTGCAATATTTCTTGCAACATCAGTTAAGTCATCTTGGTAATCCTCAGGTTTGTTTCCACCAAATATAAATTCTTCAAACAATTTGAAGAAATCATCAGGCTCTAGACCTTTTAGTGCTATTGAGTCGGTTGTTTTCACAATGTCAGCTTTAGATGGAAATCGAGTTGTGACGAGAACCATGTTTCCCTTGGCTTCCCCCTTCGTGAATGGAGCTAATAGGTTCTTCCAACCCTCACTAGTGCATTCCCATATGTCATCCAAAACAATTAAAAACCTTTTGGACTTCAATCTCTGTGCAATGGATATCTGAAGCTGGTTTAAATTGGTTGTTCCACTGGCAATGTTGTTGTCTGCTTTTTCAGTTGGTGGTATGCAGCTATGGATCTGCTGGGTGAGTCTAAGCACATCAAAATCAGTTGATACACATACCCAAACCCTGACAGTGAAGTGTTCTTGGGACCTCTTATCATTATACAAGTGTTGGGTGAAAGTTGTCTTTCCAATACCCCCCGGACCAACTATAGGAAGAACAGAAAGAGTTTCACCATGATATGTGCCACTGGTGATATCTTTTATAGTTTGCTCAAAAATGGCTCTCCTCCCATACAATGTATCTTGTACAATTGTTGATCCTATAGGAGGCCGTTTTAGGCTGACGCTTGTAGTGTGTGGAATTATATCGAGCAATTTGGAGACACGCTCACATAGGGAGTGTATTTCTTCTATCACTGACTTAATTTTCTTGGACATTGCCACTCTGTCGAATGGCAACTTATCAACAGGACCATCATTGCCACCACTGTCAGGCTTGGTTGTGTTGTGTGGGTTATTGGTAACAGCAGCACGATCTTCATCTTGCATAGGCGAACAAGAAAAGCAGTTAAGGCAGTTACCGACAATGTGCCGAAAAGCATGGCGACCGTGACGAGCACGACCGCGGAGGCCATCGCCCAGATCTGGCACCGCGTACTGGGTGCCGTCGAGCTGATCCTGGATGATAAAGTAGTGGAGCTCGTCCAGGGCGTCCTCAGCCTCGTCGGCCTTGGTTGTGAGCCTCTGCAGCAGCCCCTGCAGACCGGGGTTGTCGCTCACGCCCCTGTGCTCGCCCTCGTGCAGCAGACCTTGCGTGTACATCAGATCATCTTTGATCTTCGTGGAGTTGAGGCCGAGCTGAGCGCTTGCAACATACGCCTCCACCAACTCATCAGACAGCTGCTTCACCACGCTGCTGATGAGCCCGCTTGCCGCGCCAAGAGCCGCCTCCATCTCCTCCCGCGCCGGCAGGGTTAATTGTTTGGTTTGTGTAAGCTGCTGGTTGTTGGTTCGACTATGTGTTGCGTGATTTGGGAACAGTCCCTGATGGATCCTTTTTATAAGCTAGTAGATCTATACTTGACGTGCGAACATCTTGTAAGCTAGTAGATCTATACTTGACGTGTGAACATTTGAGAAGGCAGTATCAAGAAAGCGTGAAAGGTAAAAGGATACCTTTTTTTTAAAGTTAGAACAGATAGAGCATTGACTGACTCCCAAGAAAACTGATGCGAATAAAATTGCAAATATATCCATCATCATCAAGGCAAATAAAACTGCAAACGAACAACTGTTTTTATTCTAGCCCGAAAGCCCGAAACATCATTTATGAAGGCCGGGGCTAGCGCATATTGGGCACATATAGACAGAGTCCACACCATCACTGCTTATTCTCTTTCTAGAGAGCTATGCATGCAGTTCATATCATAGGTAACGTCACCTAAAGAACCATAGCAAAGTCCAAGGCAAGCCAGAATCTGAAGTTTGCACAGCTCAATACTATTGCTACTACAGCTATAGCAGAAGTATTACAAGGGGCCAGCAGCCGGCCGGTCGTGACCAAGCAGTGATATGGTGCTTATTTGTTGTCTTCGTCAGACGGCCGAAAGACAAACCTCATTCCCTTCTTGCCAGGATCATCCTCTGGCCTTTCCAAAACCAGCCCCGCAACCAGAAGTTGCCTCCCCATGCGTTGTTTCTTTGACATGAGTAGCGTCAACATCAATATACTCCGGAGCAATCTTCCTGGAAGCAGCTGCTCCTTCCTTCTTATGCCCTTCAGCTTTATCGTCAACGCGATAGTAAGCCTGATATGAGATCATTTTGTGAGGTCGTACTGCAGTTTTTTGTTGTTACTTACTAACCGAAACTTCATAGAATTAACATTACCATACAAGTACGGGGTGGAGAGAGGACTCTGAATGAGTTAGCGCGGTTGTTGAAGTTTGTTTCGGGTGCTCCTGGTACTCCTTCAGGTGACGTGAAGTGATCCAAGTCATGGGCAACCTGTCATGCAACACATATCAATACTGCAAATAAGATTAGCTAATGCAGCTTTGATGGTACCTATTATAGGAGAAAAATAGTGTACAACAAATTTTGAGCATTTATTGTCATAGCTTACTCTTCCGTGTCCACCAAAGACCAAAGCATCGGAGTCCAGAGCTACTCTGTACTTCCCAGGCAAGTTGCATCCAACTTTGTAACTACATGTTTTGTAAGTGGAGATGAAATTAAGCACATTAGACATCAAGTAGAAGGAATTTTAGAAGTAAGAGCTTGCAACAAGATTGTTACCCTTCGTAAGTTTTACTGGGATGAAAATTGAAAACGAAAACCAAATCTCCACGTTCAAAGACAATAACCTGAAAAAGAAGTTGGAATTAACTGCCTAGTGCACACAATGGTTCGTATCAAATGGCTAGAGTTTCATGTTCGGCCACATAGAACGCACAAGCAAGTCAGGGTTAAGAATGAAACAAATGATGCAACAAGTTCCAGACAAAAGATTCTATAGTTAATTACCTTTTCCTCCTCATTCATATCACTGACAATCTGCTTTGATGATGATAGGAAGGAAAATTTCACGTCGAGCGCATTCATTGCTTGATCAAATGTGTTCATGTACTGCTCAAAATTTGATATGTTAGGTGACAAATTGCAAGATTGATTGCAGAAAAGCTGGACAAAATATGACAAATTTCGCGAAAGGGTGTAGTATTGATCATATGCAGAGAAAAATTAACCTCCTTCCAACAAGACTACCCACCCTTGGCCTTGGGAAATGAATTCCTTCATCTTTAGAAATTAAATTTGGAAAATGCAATGCCAATTTATGAATGAAAAAATCCACATCAGTAAAAGTAGTAGGTTACCACAGGCAAGATTTGATCACTGCATTGAGCAACAAGTAGGAAAGGCTTAATATTAAGTGTTAGAAGGGACATTTGAGCTTAGCGTAGAAGTGAGTTGGAACCCAGTGTAAACAGCGAGAACCAGAGATGAAGGAAGGTAATGATGGAAGATACCCTGAAAAAGCTGCCAGGCAAGGTAACATATAAATATACATGGGCATAACCTTGTATCGTAGGTGATCAGTGTCGACAAGGCTCCATTGACGTCTGCATTTATCATAACTCCAGTTATTGCCTTCTCTTGGAAAGTCAATCCATTCTGGGTGGCCAAACTAAAAGGAAATTGCACCATCGCTATGAATTAGTTAAACCAAACAGCATCTAAGAGTTGTGGAGTACCATCAATTTGCTATATAGTGTCAGTGCAAGGAGCTGGTCTTATGTGCAAACATATATCTATCTATAATATAGAAAGCAGCTGGGATTGCTGCTTTCTCAGCACGCCACGTCATTTCCGATGACATGGCCGATTCTCAGCCATCCGATCTAGAATTGATGGCCGATCAAGCAGTGAACAGTAATGGGGCTAACACTGTTCATAATAGGTTCAGTACTATTCATCTGACCCGTGAACAAATCTTTAACGGGTCCAGCACTGTTCGGAACCCGACCCTCATTCAACAATACCCCCCGCGTATATTGTTCATACCGGGTTCGATACTGTTCACCCGACCAGTTACTGTTCATATATTGTTTATAATGTGATTTATTCAAAAACCGAAATTTAAAAAGGATATCAAAATAAAATCCAAAAATTACGAGAAAATTTATCTAGGCTAAATAAAATATAAGAAATTCATTAAAAATAATTCCACCTAGAAAAACCAAAGTAATAATTTATAGAATTAACATATATCCTTCTTTTAACTCAAAATTAATTCAAACATGTTTGAATTATCCACAAAGGCATCCAAATGAAATCCAAAAAATATGAAAAAAATTCATATAGGCCAAATAAAATATTAAGAATCTATTAAAAATAGTTCCACTGAGAAAAAATAAATTAATAATTCATGTAATTAACATATCTCTTTCTTTTAACCTAAGATTAATTCAAAATTAATTACGGACCTTCTTTTTATGCATATAAATTTTAACATGTCTCTATGTACGTATGGTCATTTAAAGTTAACAAAATAAGTTGTGTATTAAAAATATGTAAGTTGATTTATAGCTAAAAAATGTTAAGTGATTTAATGTTTAGAGGTATGTCACTTAATAAATTAAAACCGAAAAAAGGGTATGTTACACTTATATTGAAATAATTTTTATTTATATTCATACGCACTAAATTTAATATACGTGTGACGGGTTAGGCTGCGTCGCGCAATCTCGCGAGCCTTTAGCTAGTAGCATAAGAAAGACCCAAAGCAGGTTCTAAGAACATAGGTTCATATGCACCCCTTCGTGAGTTTTTGTGCACTTCCACGGTTCAAAAATCCTCAAAATATTCATGACAATCTAAATATTAATTTAGGTATACGTATAGAAATACGTGGAAAAAAAGATGATCATACGTGTACTGTACAAAAAAGTGATATTTAGAAAAAATATGAGTAGAAAATAAATTACTCAAACAGAGAATGGTCATATGTATGAGATTTCAGCATACATAAATTGGACAAGAGGATGGCCAGCAATAAACAGAACATTGTCATGCACAAAGACAACAATCAACAATGATTTAGTACCAACACTAACTACTAGCACAATTGAATCACAATTGCTATCATGAAAATAGCAGTTGTATGCTTTGGTATCTTACAAACCAGAGGGTTAACACTTTATGCACCCCATCCAACCCCCACAGAGGATTTTTTTTTATATATATAAGGACTCATGAAACACAATAATGGGAAACAAGTTTTAACAGATCAATCAGATATTACCTCGTTTCCCATAAAATTTAAGTAGCCGTCACCTCCGAGGGCCATTGTGATGAAGTGAATCATCTGAAGTATTTGGAACACAATTAGCCAAATATACCAAAAGGGACTCTAGCACATTATCTTCAAGGGCTAACAAGAACTCTTATTAACCTATGAAGATTACAAGAATAATCTAGAACCAGAACCATGAAATTCACCAATACTTCAGGAGAAATGGAACCTTTTGGAGTGCAATTCCACGATCAATTGTAGGTGAAGCAAGCTGCAAGTCTGACATGCCAGTATACATTTCCTTGTCCATCAAGAGAAATGCTATAGTCTTGTCGCCAACGATGGACTGAAAAATTGTGTGAATACTCAGTAGTTGTTCCAATAATAGAACATAAAGCCAACGATATGTGAATGCGGATATTTGGACATCCTTACACAGACCTTAATAGCTGATTACTATCTCTAGCTGTCAGAATAGCAATCTGGTAAGATATGCTATTATCTGATGTAAAGTAACTAAAAGCCATCACCCCAAGTGTGTATTTTTCAAATTTCTCTACCAAGCAAAGGAAGTGCTCAACTACATGTTCTTATAACATAACAACGGAAAACTGTACCTGATCGTGGCTCTCAGCATATGCTATGCACTTTTCAGTATATCTCCTGTTAGTCAAAGTCTGTGCTATTCCACTCATTGACCATTCGCAGTCATCTTTGTTCTTCATGTAGTCAATCCATCTATCAGGAATAGCCATAGCCAGGCGATAGTCAAACCCTACTCCACCTTCATGAACTGGCCGACATAGCACTGGCATGCCTGAAACATCTTCTGCAACAACAGTTGCTTCTGGCAAGAGTCTGTGCATTAAATGGTTTGCGAGCATCATGTAAACAACTGCATCTACATAAGTATCCAAACCGAAATACTCCTTGTAGTTTCCAGTAAAAGCCATATTGATACCATGGTGATTGTATAGCATTGATGTAACCCCATCAAATCGGAAGCCATCGAACTTGAATTCGTCCATCCAATATCTCAAATTAGAAAGAAGAAATCTTAAGACCTCCCAATTGGCATAGTTGAAGAGGCAACTATCCCAAAGTTTATGATAACCCCTATCTCCTGTGTGGAAATAGGACTCCTGAGTGTTTTGTCCAACATCATAGCCATTTAGACCATCTGTCACATTGTTGCTTGCATGGCTATGGACAACATCCATCAGAACTCGTAGTCCTAAACTATGTGCCTTGTCAACAAGATATTTGAGGTCCTCTGGCGTGCCTGATCTGCTGCTGACTGCGAAGAAATTCGTCACATGATACCCAAAAGAAGCATAGTACGAATGTTCCATGATTGCCATCAACTGAACTGTGTTGTAGTTATTTGCCCTTATGCGTGGTAACACCTTGTCTGCAAATTCTCTGTATGTGCTTACTTCTAGCTTTTCACCACTCATCCCCACATGAGCCTCATAGATACGTGGAGCAGCAGGCTTTGGAGGCCGAGGATGCTTAAACACATACCTGCAAGACAAACAGTAGCAAGTATTATATTGCTGCATACTTGATTTTTGTGTGCTTTTGGCTCAGATTTATTGCTTATGTTTACACTGTAGTTCAAGGCACTAGAAGTAGACCTTTCACTAGTTGGTGGATCCTAGTGAACACCATCGTAAGGAGCTCCAAATTTAGAGGCATCAAAAGTTGCATAACTAATCCATGCAGGAATGCAATCAACCCATACTCCATCTCCACGTCTAAAGCGAAATTTAATCTTGGAATTGTGAGGGATGGCAGGTTTCCCATTGACATGGGAAATCTTGATTGACCAAACGCCAAATTTATCCTTCTCCATCTTGTGCTTAGCACCATTCCAGTTGTTGAAGTCACCAACAAGCTGTGCCTCCCTACACCCATAAAGTAGAGACTTGCAAGTCAATACATGAATCTACTAAAAATAGTGGGATGTAAGTATTGCCGTAAAAAATTAGCAACCACAATCAGAAAGGGAAAACATATTCTTTTCTCTCTTCGGTGCATCATGATCTACCGATGATGCTTACCTTGAATAGCCGAGAACATGCTATGAGTGAAAACCTGGAAAGTTATCTATTCTTTCCTAGCTATTACCAGACAAAGCATCCCATTGTAAAAAAAAATGAAAATAATCCTTACACAGCTTCCTTCATCAGCATTTTCATACGTCAATGCATCATGATCTACCGATGATGCTTACCTTGAATAGCCGAGAACAAGCTATGAGTGAAAACCTGGAAAGTTATCTATTCTTTCCTAGCTATTACCAGACAAAGCATCCCATTGTAAAAAAAAATGAAAATAAACCCTATAAATACCCCCTGGAGGGTAGTGTTAAGGGGATCTGCTTGACTTGTAAACTCTCAATTCCACGCTCTGAACACGAATACGAAGTCACGGCGACGACTGCCTCGCGCCTTGCTCTCGCTCATCCTCCCCAGGCACGCCCGGAGGTCGCCGTAACCGACCAGGGGTGCCACAAGTTTATTGTCTAGACTTATATCTACGACATGTTGTATTGCAACTAATTCGTTCGAAATACTGCAGTAGAAAAGGATGGATCACGGATATATAAATAAATTTAGTCTAAATCTCATCCAGTTCATGGGACAGTTACAATGCATCCCAGACCCTAAACAGTATTCTAATAGACAATCTAACCTTTTTTTTGCATAACCATCTTAAAATTCAGTTTGCACAGCGATAACATGGCATCATATTTTCAAATCTGAGTTAAGAAAAACTGTTTCCCTTACCTGGCCGCGACCAGCGAGGCGAAGACAGGACAGACGACGCCACGCTCAGGCGCACATTGCCGCCGGCGCCAACCTGCACGCGACCCATCACATCAGAACCGCCAAGAAACATACTCGCCAACGGGCACAACGGAGAAAGGGAACGAAAGAAACCCCAAAAAATCCCGATCCCACCTTCGGCTCACCGCGGGTTCCTGGGCCCGGCCGGTCAGCGGGAGAGCGCCGGAGGAGAGGAGCCGGCGAGGAGGTGAGGCACAGCATCGTTGCGGCGGAGGGCGGCGGAGCTGTCAGCATCGGTGGTGATGAGTCCCATTTCGGCAGAGCCCGAGACCCGCCGCGCTTTATAGCGCCGGGGACGGAGGAGTAGCGCCGGAGACGGAACGGAAAGGCGTGATTTTTGTTCTTGGCCGCTTCCCTCTCCAAAAGTGCAATGGAAGCAATGGCGGAGAGGCACGAGGATGAAGCGGATCTGTGGGCCGGACGCGCCACGTGGACGGTCGAGGAGAGCCCGCGCGTCTCTGAAGCTTAGGCCTGCACGTGTGCCATGTCCATGCTGACGTCGCTTGCCTGTGTAGCTAACAAATGGGTGTTTGGTTATAATTAGCTCTCTTAACAAAAACATAAGTAGATTTCACTTTCAGAGAAATGAAGAGAAAATAAAAACAACAGACAAAGTAGCTCTCCATTGCCTTTTTAAAACTGCTAATACTAAAGCCCTTTTTGATCATCCATCCATGTGTCATGTGATAGTGTTGTTTCTGTGAACACTGATGGTGTTTTTTCGTGTGATGGTGTTTTCAGTTTCTTAAGCTGATCCGTGTGTCTAACGCTTTTGCTGACTCACGACGCTGCCGAATGCTCGTGTCATCGGCTAAAGCTTCATGTCTTCTCCGAACAATGGGAGGAAGAGGATTTAGTTGCCACATGATCGAGTGCAGCCTTTGTCTCTACGCTTCATACACCGATTGTGTAACACAATCGGCGCAACATCAGAAGATCCAAGTTCAGATCGTCGTAGAACCTTACAATGACAAATGCAACCGGGATCATTTATGTTGCTGCACTTGAAATTTCAGAGCAGCTTATCACCAGCTTTGTTGTCATGATCTGCCATATTCCAGTGATTCGATCCTGACATTTTACAAGCCTACGGTTGAAAACAAACCATCCATCCAGTGTCAGGGCAGTGATGGTGATGATGCCTTCCTCTAGATTACACAATGTGACAATGACTGACTACGAGCAAAGCAATTGTATCATAGAAGCAGCAGCAACAAAACTGGCAAATAATCTCGACATCGTAGAAACAAATATTCTTTGTAAGCCGCATATTAGTCTGTACTATGAAGAACTTTACAAATGATGATGTATGAATCTGTCCATGCTTACATTCCTCACTTGCTGTACGCCTTAACGTCAAATAAAAGATCAAGGCCTTGGCAACTGAAAATGACAGCTGAAAAAATCGACAACGACTGCTAGCTCAATTTGCCGCGTTGTAGCGTCATGACAGAGATCTTACTTCTGCACCTATTGCAGATTCATCAGGGATTTGGTTGCTTACTGCCTTTTAGTAGTCAAGGAAGGTCCAAAGCAGCCAGCACTTCAAAGGAATTCGTGCTGGAGACTGAGCATTCTAATCCTCACTCCTTGGTAATCCATCTGTGCCCTCGGATTTCATACCCTCCTAAGCCGTGATCGCTGCTCTCTCCGCCAATCTCTGCGCCTGATCTCCTGCGATGCCTCCGCACTTTCTTGGGGCCGCTGTTGTCGCTGAGGCTCCCGTTCAGGAGCGGATCGTCAATTCCACTGATTACCCTGTTCAAGGATCGTGGCGAATCGATACAGCTATCGTCGTTCGTTTTCTTCTTTTCTTTATCGTGCTTTTTGATGTTCTGGGATATCCTGTGAATCTTTTCATTGATCGGTTCCACTGCGTGGTTGACGGTAAACTTCAAGTCATTCACAATCTGCAAGGTTCAGTCAAATATGAAGTTTCAGTTTAGGTCCAATAAAAACTTCAACGAAAATTGATGAACGGGGTTACAGAAGAAATGTCATCTTTTTCTTACATATTCACCTCCTCCAAGTACAACGTCGCGGACGCTTTCTTTTATGGCAGTGGAACACCTGACATGATCATCTGGCTGGGGAAGCCTAATCTTGGTTGGACGCTCGCTATCTTTAATTTCATCTGGATCTAGAGGACAGTCAACTGAAGCATAGTCTCCAAGAACTGAAACCCCTCCAATGAAACGATCACCCATTACCTCGTATGGCTTGGCAGGGAAGACATACAGGTGGACAACAGAAGCAACACCCATCTGTATTGGACGAGAAAAAACATTGTTAGGATTTATATCAAATTTGAAAATTCAAACACACTTAAACAAGAATACTGCAGTGCCACAGAGGGAACTGAAATGGTAAAACAGGATTTTTTTTTCACCACCTCTATGCAGATAATGAAGTCCTGAATACTGGACTTGAACTGTAATTCTTGAGCTATAGGGCCTCTCAACAAGCCCCAACTGGAGAGCAATGCAATTGCCACACCTTGCCACCATGTTAAGAACACAATAGACTTGAATGTCAGAAACTTTGCAAGAGGCTTTATATGGGCTAGCTCATCCTTTATGACGGCATAAAACTGAACGAGACAGTATAAGGCCCATGACTGACTGAAATTGAGAGCCATGGCCGTGTAAGAGTACCTGGTAAATAAGTCAGTAACACATAAGTAACAAGAAAATGCATTTAAACTATTGCATCATCAGATGCATGAACAGGTTCGCCAATGCTAGCACATGCCCACAACCCCACACAACAATAATCATATAGTTTTAGATATTTGAAGAGCTATGCAGAAACAAGTAATTAGTTCATCAGTAGCAAGCCAATGTCTTTTAACTAAACATCATTGGATGTGTGAGCAGGTTCGACAATGCTAGCACATGTCCACACAACAAAGTGTATATACACAGAAAAGAGAGAGAGAGAACAAGATGAACCTTATAATTAGTTTTGTTCATAAATCTAACTTACGCATAAATGTATTCCGAATTTCCAATACAAGAGCTCAAAATAGTTTTGTTCATAAATCTAACTTACTCATGTATGCAGCTTGTGGGATTCATCTCTAAGAGTCTGAGGAAAAGTTCATGCACAAAATCTGGCCATTCAAGGCAATTCTTATTATAAGCCATGAATACTAGCAGCGTAGTTTGTCAAATATATGGAAATATATGGTAACATGATATTCCAATTCGTAACTGAGTGACAGGTGCAGGACGACTAAATCTAGGATACAGGAAACTGTTAGATCTATACATATAAACTGACAATATAAAAGAAAAATGCCACAATTGGAATAAAGACTTGCGAACAAAATAGTACTACCTCCGTATCCAATTAACACTTTTGATATTTACTTTTCATAATTATATATTATTTGAATTAAATATAATGAGATGAAATTGTTTTTAATGACAAATCTATGAATAAGATCATCACATGAAAAATCCAAATACTTTTGTGTACACTAAAAGTCAAATTTTAAACCGTTGACTGCACGCAATCTAAAACAATGTCTAAAGGAACGGAGGCAGTAGTACTATAGCAATGTAGCACAAATGAGACAAGTTCATGCAAGGATTGTTGAGTGGAAGAAATCGATGCCCTTCAGTGTACGTGTCTTACCCACAGTTCCATTTGAACTCCCCTTCGCAGTACACTCCAAAGGATTCAAGAATCACCGCAAGAATAGCACATATTGTCTTTATTATCATCTACCCGAGGAAAAAAGAGAATGAATGAATTAGTTTGATTTTCCATCACATGCTGCAAAATAAAATGGGATGGGAGATAAAGATCCACATACATATTGAACAAGCCCAAACTTAACGATCAAATAGAACCATTCGCCTACGGGCCATGGATTCAGCATGTAATTCATAGGAAAAGGATGGTTCACATATCGTTGTTCAGATGCATGGCCTAAAAGTGGTGCATCAGAACCTGAACCACCCTCCTTCTTAAGAAATTGAATAGTCCTATCTTCCCCACCTAGCATGAACAAGATTATATAGAAGGGCAAAGACATGGATGATAACATTGGAATGATAGACAAAGGAGTACCTAAGCAAGCAACTAGATAGCGCCCAAAACAGTACATAGCAAATGCCTCATAGCCATCCCGCAGAATCTCGATATCAACACTAATTGATGGATTCACCAATGATATATACTGCAACAACAGAGTAATACAAAATTTAACAGCTGAATTGACCTCACCCAGCATTGTGGCTGTACAGTTGAACAAGACAAACCATAGCACCTTACCGACTCGATTGCATAGAATGGCACCATCAGAACAACACCAACAAGGAACTTCTGCTCCTGAAAAAGCACAAATGCAGCACCAGAGTCAACATAGCAAGTCAATACAGCTCCAACAATTTAGCATGCTGCTTCAAATCAGAAATACCCATCACAACCTCTGGGTTCTTGTAGGCCGACAGGTGATTGAACAGCAAGAACAGGGACAGGGAGAGCGAGATGATGACAAAAATCCCTGCGATGATTGTAGCCCAAATAGGCAGCGCATAGCTCCTGAGCACAAAGAGCAATTGCTCAGTCAATTCCATTGCCCTCTCCTCTTTCTCACCCAACTGCTCTATTCTACTCAAATTATGCCCTCTTTTGAGCCGCCGATACATCCACAACCTTCTACTGCTCCACAGTATGGTTCATACATCCTCATAATTCACAACCCCCAACTGATACTGATGTCCTTTTTTGAGCCGGCAGCCACAAAAAGGTAGAGCAGCCTCCTGTTCTTCCACCTAATACTCGGTGGTATTCACCTGCAAGCACAATAAAGGTGAAATTTTATGGCAATTTTTACATCGTAAGGAAAGGACCAGCAAGTACAAATCGAAGGGACCGCATAATTTAACTCGGGAAAATCTGGGCTCATAGTAATTGAAACGAAACGAAGACCTAGCTTTGTCCATCCAATTCTCATAAGGATTGAAGAAGACGGCTATGTAATTAAGGAACTCGAAATAATCACGCATAACCTACGCGAATTGGGAACAAAAGGCCGCAGCTTTCGGCCCAATTCCCATCAAAGATTTAATTTTTACTCTCTAATCACACAGGAACCACGCTATTCCCATCCATGAACGGATCAAAGCGAGGAAACAGAGAAGATAAACAGGATGGGGCGAAGCAATACGGGGATACCTCTCAAGAATCGGATCTGCGCCGCACTGGAGAGCCAATGCAGAAGGGATCAAAGTGGAAGGTTAGCCTTGGTGATCCAAGAAGCTTTGCCTGCCTTCCTACCGGCTGGGCTTCTGGGTTGAGATTGGGAGAGGACAGGGGTGGGCGTTGAATTAGATTAGATTAGATTAGATGAGAGAAGGGTTGGGTTGTTAGAATCGTATTATCAGATAGAGACAGAGAGAGAGGCGGGGTGATCTGTTTGATATTCTGTCACATGGTTCAAACGTTTTGGAGGAGTCGCTTTCGCTCGCTCTCTCGCCTCTGCATCTGCTCCCTCTCCACTCTCCTGTGCATCATGGCTTCTTTCTTTCTTTCTCTCTCTCTCTCACCAGAACGCCACTCATCAGTTGCAAGATACTAGTCAAAATTAAGCCATTAATCTTCCATCAAAGTTAGGCCTGGTTTTCCTTGGAAGAAGGCATGGTTGCTGTAAGTATTTCCCGTAGAACACTAAACATGTCTATTTTTCTATAGAATTCCTGCACGGCGCTTTACTCCGGCTTCCTACAGGATTTGATCCCGTCGCTGTCTTGCCGTGTTCCACGGCAGCTACTCGTTAGTGTAGTGGCTGGTCCAAACTCCAAACATTTAGAGGTGTCACGTTCCGTCTGAAACGTCTCTAGCGCAACGAGAGAACTCGATGTTAATCTGTGGAGCCTAGCACCCAATTTGGTTTTTGGAATACTTGAGTTTCTTTCTTTTTTGAAACTTGGCGGGGGACACTGGCTATCCGTTAAGAAGAACGGAACGTGAATTACTTACAAATGGTGGGCATGTTTTTTGAGAGGGAACACGTCACAAAACCCTAAGAATAATTGAGTTTCAACGCATTTTCGTAGACAAAATTAGAGATAACATATGTAATAATATGCCTTGTAGTTGTCAATATAAAACTCACAGTTTGTAGCCACAGAATATGTGACATACAAACGGCATGCATATGCATATGAGCGTTTAAAACTTCCTCTTAAAATTAAAATCTTTCTCTAGTATATATACCAAGGCATTATTTTAACTAAAGATAACTTAGCAAAATAGAATTGGATTAGTATTAAATTTTACGCCTTTTATGGAGATGAGGAAACTCTTCAACATTTATTCTTTGATTGTCATTTTGCCCGTTTTGCTTGGCACGTGATTCTCATAACGTTCAATATACCCCCTCCAATTAGTTTCTCTCATATTTTTGAGACTTGGCTGCAGGGTATTGATTTAGCATTACATTCACAAATTTTAGTGGGTGTGTGCGTTGTGTTGGTCGATTTGGTTATGCCGGAATGACATTGTATTTGAGAAGAAAAAATGTTCTCACCCTTTTGTAGGCGATGTTCTTGTGTATCAACTGGTTGCAGTCGGGGTCTATACTGCAACGGCGATCTTGGGAGCAGGAGCAGATGATTACTGGGGCCAGACGATTGGAGTCGGTTATCAAGAGCTTTATGTTCCAGTTTGATTGGCGGCCTAATCATAGGCTTTGTAATTGTTGAAGTCTTTTTGTCTTGCTATTTTTTAGTTCATTTTTTTTGACTTGCGTAAAGATTCTATTCTTATCTGTCATCTAGAGACCGGGAACGCTTGATACTCTTCCATTATCTAAAAAATGACAGCTAGCACCTTCTATATGCGCTGATGATGGACTGTTGCGTACGCTCTTAGTAACTAAGGTCGAGTAGCAAATTTGCTACTTCCTCTCTGAACTCTAGCTCGTTCCGGAGCTCTCACGTTCTGTATGATGACAAGCATTACTACCTTCTGAACAGTCTCACCATAGCCACCAACCGTACTGTGTATCTTGTACTAGTAGCTTGTAAGCAAGTGAGGCTCCTAGAAGCGTAACTCTGCCTCGTCTCTCATGACCCATGAGGTTGGTTACTTTATTAGTCTTGAGACTTGATTAATCTGTCCTGCTTCTCAGTTTGCAAGGAAATGCATTTTTCGAGCCATGTCAAGTTCAGTAATGGGGTTGGTCAGCTCTACTTCATAGTCAAGTTCAGAGTATATTCTACAAGTTCTTTTAATGCAACGTCGAAAATTTCAGACCTTGTACTAATCATGCCTAGTCGAAAACTGTTAGGGGAAGGGTCCCCGTGCTACCCCAAACCAACATGTTTCCCCCTGACAACGTCAAGACCCCCTCCCTGCGTCGATCCATTTCGCTTAGCATCAACAAACTCCGCTGGCATCGCCGGGGCATCGAGGCCACGCTCCGTCCCGGTGGACGTTGAGGCCGCGCTCCGTCCCGGCGGACGTCAAGGCCGTGCTCCGTCCCGGCTCACGTCGAGCCCGCGCTTTGCCCTGTCGCCAAGGGCAACACGTCTCATAACAGCGAGTATTAGGATATTAGGGTATTTGAACATTCCATAAAGATTCTTGTAAAAATACCAAAATACCCTTGAGGGTGTGTGGTCGACCGAATGACATAATCGTAATCACACACTTTCTACTCCCGAACCCTATAAATACCCTCCATAGGGGGAGAGAGAGGGGATCTATTTTTCTCAGAGATAATTTGTAATTCCTGAAATCAATACGAGAGTTTTTATTTTATCCTTGACACGAGTGTTTTACTTCCCATCTCGCCGGTCGCGCTCTCGTGTGCTTCAACTCGACAGACACCATACCTGCTCTTACTCCCCAAGTACTCCCGGAGGTCGGTATAACCAATCGGGGGTGCCTAAAATAGACTGTCTAGTCCCGTAGCTATGACAAAAACCAATGTCAGCTAAAAGCAAGAAACATGCTTAGGAAGTTCTATGCACAGAATGGCCAATAGGAAAATGGCAAGTGCACTTAACATTTTCCTGCGTTTTCTAATAGACAAGACTCATCAGGAATCAATGAGTACAAGACACCGCAAACATGCCACATGTTTCAGGTCTCTACTGTATAGAATATGACAGTGTTGCTAGGTCCTAATGCTACTCGCTCTCTGCAAGTCAGAGATACAAGAAAAAAATAGATCAGGAAAGTGTTCAGATTTGGGACCACTAACACTGCCAATCTGAACAGTTATCCATGCCAGTTTGAAGCTAGTATGGAGCTTTTGCTTTGAATAAAATGGGTTATTGATACAGTGCTAGTTCATAACAAATACAGCAAAATTGCACCAGCATGAATTAGAAAAAAAAACCATTTCAGGGAAACACCAGATCGTTGGCACATACTGAACAGGGAATTCAATTAATGTTTATTTGCAAATTGCAGGTGTCACAGAATAATGAAGAATTTTACCACCCTAAATACAACAAAGCATCATATTCCAACAGATTTGATTGGAAGCAACCTAAAACCATTGAACTGTGATCAATGTTTCGTCGATGTTAAGTTATCGAAAGTAAACGCACACAATACACCCGACCCATCACATCGTCACTGCAACAGATGTTGCATGCATGTATCCTGGTCTCCCTGTGTAATTTCATCAAAGCAGACTTCATGGAATTAAGTAGTTACAGGGTGTGTAACCCACTAATCAGTTAGGCTCTCGCATCCAGCAAGAAGACGGCGGCCTCTGACTTTGCGGCACAACCATACTTAAATGTGCTGTACTTTCTGTGAACCCCGGTGAGCTTCCCATGAGCCGCTGTCTGATGGAGCTCAACCATCATCCTGGAGCAGTCCCTGCAAACCAAAGTGAACCAAATAACTGTTAATACAAAAGCAATATATCGAAGCTGGCACGATGCTGGAATGAAAGACCAAGGAGGTTCAGTTTTCATACATCAGCTGTTCTTCAGTATATTTGGTATGCAACTCACAGCATTTGTTCCAGGTCTTGAACCCATTCATCGTGCATTGGGCTGTGTAGATGGCAGCAGCCGCCAGCATTGATGGCCTGAATCTGAGCATCCCGTAATCGACCAGGCTCAGCTCGATTATGAAGAAAGATAGGAGCTCGAGCTGATTCAGTAGATCCCAGCATTTGCGTCAGATTTTGCTGTAGCACACAATATCCATGTATCAGTGAGTAGGAGCTTACCTTCTTGTCAGATTTTGCTGCCTTAAGGAACCTTCTCATGAAACAGTATGGAGTTGGAACCGACATATTGAACTCAAGTGTGTCCACAATCATCCTCTCCTGCAGAATTGCTAGTGTCACTTCTCTGAAGATAATATTTTGTTTCAACTGAATAAACAGTTATAGCATTATTACCATTTCTAGAATATCTTCCCGTGTATAGGCGCGATCGCAGATCAGGATCAGATCCTCCACGACAGGAACACTCACTTCTTCGTATTTGCAAGCAAGCAACATGGCGGTCACACCAACCAACTGAAGCTTCTTCCGCACTACATTTTCGCGAGCCAAGAATCTGTCTATGATATTCACAGTAAGGAATAGGGTCTCACCCAACAGCTCCAATTTGTAGTGCACCTGAATTACACAAAGAAATTAGAATTTCCTAAGCATATGACGAACACTATACTGAATCCAAAAAATCCTTACCTCTATCAGCCAATCGATAAGAATACCACGCATCTTCTCATTGATATCAGTTTGGTGTGACATGTAATTGGGAGAGACACAGCTCAAATCCTACGCACACAGAGAATTTTGCAATGAGATTATTACCCGGGTCACGTTCACAACTTGGTAACAACAGCAAATAACTTCACCAGGATTCCAAAAATTTACCTCATTTCTTCTATAGAAACTGTAAAGTTCATCTACATATTCGACCACCGCGAGGGAGTTACTTGCGTCACAGCTGTCAATATCTGGTGCTACCTCCTCACTGTCTTCCATCTCAATCTCTTTCAGCTCACAAGTCATCTGAAATGACAAGTATGGCTGATGAGTGGTGAAACTACCACCAACTGGTAAACAATGTGTGCTACTTACCATTTCATCCATCTCAGACAACATCTGCACTGGCAACTCATCAGACACCTTGGTGCATTCCATATCTGCAGGAGCATGGAATGCAGTATCTGCATTTCTTTTCTGCCTCTCACTTCCAATGGGTGCCTGTCAAATAATTTGAAATTTCTGAGTTCACACTTTACTACTGTTATTTGGTTCAAACAAGGTGGCAGAATTGCTATTTGGTGTACAATAATATGCAGCTGCAAAACTGACTAAAATGACTGCATTGTGCATAAAAGTAAGGAAACACAGACATTGGTGCAAAAGAGGGAAAAAGAGAAAGTTGACAGCACAATCAAAATTCTGCAGCTACCCATTCAAACTATATTAACACTGTAACATATAAGAGCAATGAATTCAATCAGAGCAAAATTTGTTATGCTCTTTGCAATACAACATGTCGAGCTTGTATGTGCAAATCTGAAGATCCACATGTACTCATGTACTAATTCAAGCTACAGAGTTTTTAATAAGGGAAACAGCAGCATATTTATCAGAGAATATGAACACGCAGTGCTTTTAGGAGCACTTCCCAACATTCAAATATATGGAATTTCTGCTTGGAAGTTATCAAGTGTACATAATGGAACATATATAATGGGAAAGAATAGAGATAAGAACGGCAATGCATGGAGCTGACAGTATCAAAATAGCAACATTTTTTATCGCTTTCAGGACTATTACCAGCGGTGCACTTGTAGGTTGGGTTGCCAGTGTTGCAGCAAATTTCCTGCCAAAAAGGTAACACCAATCTAACTCCATTAACCCTCCACTAACTTCAGCTCAGAATGGTAAGTACAGGGGAGAACAGCTCGCAAACCTGGTAACAGGGCGGTGTCCAGCAAAACCAGGTTGGTTCTTGGGATCCACAGCAGCAGGTTTTCTGAAGAATGGAAAGAAACTCAAAGCAATTAGAGATCCAGTAGCACATGCAAGATTGGAATTCAAAATTCGACATGCATGGCTCAGTGGATTACTCTAGCAACCCCCTCTTGCTCACAGCCAAGTGCTGGTGAGGGGCTCCAATTATGTTCTTGATGTCCCGCAGGGCCCTCCTGTTCGTGTTCGCCGCCGTCTCCGACGCAAACTTGACGCCCTCCATTGTAGCACCCTGGTGGTAGTTTCCAGATCTTATGGCGTGCACACTATTCTCCATTGCTGATGAGCTCCTGCAGCAGCAAGAGGCAAATTTCAGAAACCGAAGAACACGTAATGCTAAGATTCACACGCATCTGCAAAAGCCAAGATCTTTTGGTCTGTATCCCTCCTGATATTTCATCTGACATCAGATCAAGCCAAAAACATTGATTTTGACGCGTATCCAGGTCAAGAAACTGATGAAAACCTCGAGAATTCGAAATCAGAGAAGCAAAGAGATCCTACTAAACTAGTCGTGCTTAGTTCTCTAGTCTCGCTGCATAGATCCAAGAAACTACTAAAAGAGGAAACTTTGAGCAACTCGGTCGTCGACCAGCTCAGAATATGCCTCCCAAGAATTTAATTTCTTGCCGATCTTTTGTCGAATTCCTCGGAGATGGGAGGAAAACCCAGGACAAGGAACCGATCGAAACTTCCAAAGATCCACTCCTAAAACTTTCAAAAATCCTACCACGCGACTTAATCACTCGCTTTTAGCTAATCTTTTCCCTGAATTCATCCATCCAACCGGAGATCCAAGGAAATCCCAGCTCGCGAAACCAAATCCGACGCGAACCCTCACCAAGAAACCATCAAAACACTCGAAAACGAAAGAATCTGAACAAGAGCAAGAAACGACCCAACCCCGTCCAAGAACGCATCCAAGAACTCATCACAGACCTCGTTGCGCTAGCTCTTCGTCGTTAGGCGCGGCGGCGAGAGGACGAGTGCGAGAGCGGGAGAGAGAAGAAGAAGAAGAAGAAGAAGAAGAGTAGCGGCCGCCTATCTCTTTCTCTCTCTCTCCCTCGCTGGTTGAGTGGCTGCTGCTGCTGGAGAGATGGGGAGGATGGGAGGAGCAAGGGCGAGATAAAATAGGGGGAAAGGCCAGCTCTGTCTGAAAGCGTTTAAACCCAACGGTCGTGGGATGGAGGCCGTCGGATGGGGATCGGACGGCGGGGGAGTGTTGGGGGCGGCCTTAACGGCTATACCCTTCCATCCACACCACATGTGCTTGCTTTCAAACTGGACTAGCATTCTAGCAACATTCTTTGTTTTTGATGACCAGCAAAGACTTTATAAAAGCCTCAGCTTTAAGTTTTCTCATTTGGATTATACCCTCTTGGTTCAGATGTACGCAGAAATATATTATACCCTAGGTTACCATTTCGCACACATCGTTTCTAATCCCTCCCTGTCCAAACAAGCACTATCACAGATGAGATGTCACTTTCTGTATCGCCGGATTTTTCTACAAAGAGGAAATTTTCACAGGGTTTACTGCTCCCCCAGGTTGGATTGAGATGCTCTCATATCCTAATGTTGCTCTTGATTCTGATACCAAACATGTGCTTAACTACCCTCGAGCAAGTCAAGATCAGCTTCATGGACGGCGACGGGGACGGACGGAGGCCGGACATGCAGCGCGTCTCGGAGCTGAGGGCGAGAGAGTGGACGTACCACCCGGTCGCCGTCTCCGCCGGCGGCGCGGCGTCGGCGTGCATCGTCCTGCTCGTGCACATGCCGTTCGGCGAGGCCTGCTTCGTCAGGCCGGGCGACGAGCGTCCGACCTGTGGGTACCAAATACGAATCTTATCATGTTATTGGCGTGACATGAAACCATGGGCACCAAATATTCTTCCTACATAAGAGAGAAAAGATTTGGTATCATCAAAAACATTATATTATGCAGGATTACAATGAAGTCGCTCGTGGGTTACACCTCCTTAGGAGCCATGTTGTTTTCGTTCCCCTTCGCCCTAAAACTTGGAATTGGAAATTTTCAACTTTCAGTCACGAGATTTTAACTTATAACTTCAAAATTTCATTGAATGGTGCAAAATTTAAATTCAAAAACAAACAAGTCACATTTCAAAATAAGTTCATTTCCGCATAATAACATCTCCATTACATTATTATAAAACATCGATGGGTTGTAATTTTAATAAGTTCCGTATGCTTTGCCTTCCTCCGTGCTGCTGGTTTTCAACTCCACCCTAATTACTTGCAGGCCCCACATTACTTGTCCAAACCCATAATAATCTTAGAGGTTTTTAGGTGCATTTTACTACTGTTTGGAGGGAGTAGTATACAATCAGATCAACCGTTGATTTATAGAGGTAATTTAGACATTTTTCCTTACTTGGTTAGATTGAATCGGTATGTATACAAAAGAAAACTGCATGGTATCCATCCATCGATCTTTTTCCGAGCCCCTCCTCTGCATCTATCTGTCCCCGCCGCCGCCAGTCGGCCGCCCTCATGCGTCAGCCCCTCCGCCACCGCTGTCCGTCCCTGCCGTCGCCGGTCGACCGCCTCGCGCGTGAGCCTCTCCGCCGGCCCCGCCTCGTCCGGCCCCTCGCGCGTGACCCCTCACCTACTCATCTGGTATACGTTCTTGTTTCTTGCTGAGGGGCGCCGCTGCCGCTCAACAAGACGCTCGCCTTCTACAGTTGAATGCTAGCAGCCAAGCAGTGGCTACTGGCAATCGAGCTGAAAAAACCTGGATGCGTCGATGAATCCACTCAAATTGCCCAATTGCACTTAATTGTCAAAACTAAAGAAGCTAACATTAATTCAACATGTAAGCATGGTCACTGTACTGCAGTTTTATCCATCACCAACAGCCAGATGCAATCGAGAGCTTCCTTGAACTAGAAACATATCTTCTTACAATTATTACTTCAAGAGGTGAAATATTGGGGGCTGGTTCTAGGCTTCTAGCTGTAGTTTCACTTTCATCACAAGAAAAAGATCACGCGTGGGAGTAGACGAGGCGCGTGGCGGCAGCGTTGTACGAGCGGCGGCGGCGGTCAAGCGACGTGGGTGGACCTCATGCCGCCACACCTGTGGCAGCTCCATATATCTAATTTTCCAATTTTGTCCCTGATTCTCATATATTATATGATACTATTTAAATTGAATTATATATACTACTCATAGAATTAGCAGTATGGATTAATCTCCACCAATAAAACTCTCAACATGAATGGCCCTTATTTCGATCTGGGTGGATACCGTAAAGACCTCTAATCTTATGCTCTCCATTTCCTTTTCTCGCAGAGAATGAAGCCAATGCAATTGCACCGCTGGAGCAGGCATAAATATAATGTCGCTAACAAATCAGCTGGGGTTAATTAGATATGGAGAATGTGAAATCGATGAATTTGTTTCGTAGGAAGGGAACGAATGCACCGTAGCCAACGATGAAATGGTTGGGCTGGCTTAATTTGCTGAGTGCATTTGTTTACAGCTTTCGTATCTTTAGCTGATTCAAAATATTTCAAACTATGTCTCGTCTAGAAATTTGATCACGTGTATATATTGCCTGATTTCCAATGGTGATACGTTTGCATGCTCGAGCCCTGCTTTTAATAAAAAAGATGCACAAATATTTTGCGTTTGCTGGAAGAAAAACATTTTCGTAAACCAGGTACAGAAAACTGAGGAAGACACTCGCAAAAGAAAAAAGGAACCGGAGGAACAGGAAAAAGAAAGGGCTATAGTTTTGCACTAAAAAGAAAGCCTGGATTTGGTGCGGGTTGGGCAGCCAGGCCCGACTTTTTGCCCGATGAATTGTCTACATCTTCTATGTAAAATAGCGGACCAGCGCCTGAAATGAGATGGTTTCTTGTTGGTCCGATTTCCAGATCGTGACAATGTGGCCATACTTTTGTTAAGTTCGTCCAGGAGCCCGATTTCTCTGCCTGCCACAGCCCATAAAAACGGTATGCATCGATCGTATGCTTGGATCAAATAGTCTTATTCCAAGTCTGATTCGAATCTGTTTGATGTAAAATCCGATGCCCGTGCCGCGGTGTGAGTCCAGGATTTGTCAAGACCAACGCCATGGGATTGGGAACAGCAGAAACAATTTCAATCTTGCTCGAATGGGTTGGCAGGATGAGGCGACGACCGGCCGCTGGCACGGTGGGCTCGCCGTCACCGCACCCAACATCAGCAGCGGCAAGGGAACACCACCACCAAGAAGAACAACAACTAGCCACCGCCAGCCGCCCGGGACTGATCCGGTCTGCCGGAAGACATCATGCTCATCGCCATGGCGTCGATCGTCCGCTCGGGCGCCGTCCTCGTACGCCACTTTCCGTTGCGTGGGCAGGCCGACGAGAAGGCCGAGGGGCCGACATTTGTGGCTGTGCACGTTGCTGGGCGATGAGAGCGCCGACGGCGGAGGGCCCGAAGGTACAAACAGAAATTACCAATTGGAGTATACATCACAACAAAGTAGAAACACGTTACATTTTTGAACAGTCTAAACACATTACATGCGTATTGATTAAACCAAATACACTCCACCACTTCCTCATGTTCGTTGTCCATGGAACAAGCTAGCAATCTCTTCTCGCATTTTTAGCTTTAGTGCCTCGAGGGGTGGTAGTACCTATACACGGAGTGTATGTTGTTTGCAAGTGTGGCAAAGAAGATTATAGCACCACAGATGACAGATATAACGATCCATCGATTGGGGAAGTACTGGAGCATGATTTCCCCAATGATTCTGCCCAGTCGACTCTCATGGTGCGTCGCTACATCCTCGTACAGTTTCAGTAAATCCTTGGGCATGCATGTGTTCTTGTACTCATCACTCAATTTCTTGAAGAAATCGACTATTTCCTGGTCAGTCTTGTTTGTATGTGCTAGTATCCTGTTTTTCCTGAGCAACTTTGCATCGGTTTCGCTCTGCAGTAGCCGAGCCATGCAAATGGAGTAGGCAGTGACACTGAGATCGCATCTCAGATGGCGTTGCTCGAAAGCTATGAGATTGCGGAAGATCAACTCGCTGTGGTCGTAGAGATACAAGGCAGGGGCACTTAACACCCCTCTCATTCCGAACATACTGTGGTGAAATGAAAGTGTTGATGACCAAATTTGGCAGTACCCCTAAATGGACCGAGTGCGTTGGGCAAGGTTCACAATGTTACCAAATCGTGGCCCATACCGAGTGGTGCGGCGTCCCCAAATCCCGAGTACCCGTGGTCCCGAGTACTGGTGCCCCCGAGCGCTCGTGTCCCCGAGTACTCATGTCCCCGAGTACTCATGTCCCTGATTACTCGTGTCCCCGAGCAGAAGATCCCGAGCAACACTCCCGAGTACTAAGCATCGACAAAATCCGAGTGCTGGACCCCGGGTTCCCCGTGTTCCCGAGTACTCGTTCCCGAGCACTCGCGCTCTCGAGTACTGGCATCCCCGAGCACTCAGGCCCCGAGCGTTGGCGTCCTCGAGCACTCGCGCCCCGAGTACGAGCGTTCCCGAGCACTCGGATCTATGAGTACTGGCGGGTTCTATGCAGCGCGACCGAGTCCAGCGGTGCCGGCGTGTCCGAGTTGTGATATCCCCGAGTCAGCCCGCAGACGGATCAAGGCGTCAAGTTGTTTATCGTGAAGTCTTTCCTGGAGTCAGGGCTCTTAACTTGGGGCACAAAGAACAGTAGCGGATCATGGCGTTTAAAGGAAAGTCCGAGATTTGGAAGGACTCCCGGATAATATGGAAGGATATCTCGTATGCAAGGCGGAGTCCAGATCACGGCGGTTAAGATAATCAGAAGATATGGGGAGTCCCTCGGTTTAATTGGAGGAAATCTTGTGCATAAAGCAGAGTCCTGATCGTATCAATCAGGGTAACCGTAGCTTTAGGAAACAACTCGATTTGTATGGAAAGCCATATCATGTATGATACGGAGTTGTATCTCAGCCCTAAGACCGGGCGTACCCTATAAATATGAAGGGTATATGGCCGATTGAGGTGGAACTCTCCCAATCGACGCAATTAATATATTATCTTTTCATCTACTCATCTTTGTTTTTCTGCTTCTCGTTCTTCGTTGTTCTTCGTGCTCCACGGCAACGAAACTCGAGGCCCTAGGGGCGATCAGGTCGACCTAGGGCAGCCCATAGCCGCCGCACTCCCTGACGGGGTCCCTCCCGGGGGTGTGGGGTTTCGGGTTCTCAAAAGCACTCGCCGGCGTGTCTTGCGTATCGCGCTCCCGGCGAGTCTCCCCCGGCTCCGTGTCCCGCGCATCGCGCTCGGCTCCGGGGGTACACGGTGACGTGTTCGTGTGCGAACACACTTTTTGGCGACTCCGCTGGGAAAGAAATCATCATGTCCAACAATCAGAGTCCACAACTCGGCGAGATCAGCACCGATAACATCATCAAGCCAGGCTACGATGAGTTATCGGAGGAACATCGCCAAGCTTTTGAAGCATACAAAAAGAAGCGGGAGGAGAAAGATCTGCAGGCGTTCCTCGCAAACTTCAAGAAAGATCGTCAAGGGAACGTTACTCCGGTTGGAGAAATCAAGCTCCCTCTTCTGCACGGCAAAAAGGCTC
The DNA here is from genome assembly GCA_019208055.1 of Stipa capillata. Lineage (NCBI taxonomy): Eukaryota > Viridiplantae > Streptophyta > Magnoliopsida > Poales > Poaceae > Stipa > Stipa capillata. The sequence continues at coordinate 56,751 of JAGXJF010000002.1, read as the reverse complement.
AATCCCCGGTAAGTAGCACGTTTTCTCCAGAACAGATAGCCGAAATACAGAATTATATTTCGGAAGGCAATATCCTTGTTTACAACTCGTTCATGGAGAACAAAAACACTAAGGGAAACACGTGTCCATCATCTAGTGGCCATGCTGGTGCAGCTGCCGGTATGGTAAACCCCAACCCGACTTCGGTAGTAGACTCATCGGCGCCTCCCGTGCCATTGGATCTACGCCCTAGCCAAACCAACCAACTCGTAGCTCTACCCGCAAGCCCTAGTCCGATTATGAGCATACCCGGTTCGGCAACAGAGCCGAACCAGAGCCTGATCGCGCCACACGCAAGCACGAACGTGGCCAGGGCGATGCCGAGTCCCGACTCGGCGAATAGACTACAAGTCGCACCTATGACCAGCCATCATGTTGCTTCCCCGCCGACTTCGTCCACCTCGGATGAAATCTTAGCCAAGCTCAAGGAGGACATGAGGAAGATGTTTACCGAGTCCTTCGGACTCGAGCCGAAGTTTAGAAGTCGGCTGTACCAAAAACCATATCCCGACTACTATGATGCTATCCTATACCCCCCGGGTTACAAGGTTCCCGACTTCGCTAAATTTAGCGGTGAAGGAACGAAGACTACATGGGAGCATGTCAGTCAGTACCTAGCACAATTAGGTGAAGCGAACTCTATAAACGAGTTGAAGGTACGTTTATTCCCTTTGTCTCTGACTGGCACCGCTTTTTCATGGTTCTCCGCTTTGCCGCCTGGTACTATACTCTTATGGTCACAATTAGAGCAGAAGTTCCATGATCATTTTTATAGCGGCGACAATGAACTCAAGTTGTCACATCTTACATCGGTCAAACAGAAGCATGACGAGTCGGTCACCGACTACGTCAAAAGGTTTAGGGATATAAAAAACCGATGCTATAGCTTGGTGATAACCGAGAGAGACTTGGCCGACTTGGTACTAGCCGGGTTGAAGACCCATATTAGGGAACGTTTAGAGAACTATGAGCTCTTAAGTGTCAATCAAGTATTGCAAAAAGTTTTGGCTCAAGAAAGCCGAAGCATAGAAGTCAAAGAAATTCATAGGTCCAAACCCGATCGGCCTAGGATGCACATGGTCGAGTACGACAGCTCGAGCGACGAGGGTAACATGTATACTGCCGAGTTCGTTTGGTCCTCCAAGACCAAACCATATACTTGTGACGCTCTCAAACCGACTCGCAAGAATCGTGAAGAAGAAATGAAATTCACCTTTGATGTAACCAAGTGTGATAAAATATTTGATTCTTTGCTACAAGACAGGGTCATTAGGATATCCCACTCTTTACCGCCGTTTGAAGAGCTAAAACGGCGGGCTTATTGCAAGTATCATAATTCTTTTTCCCATGCGACTAATGACTGCAATGTTTTTCGGCGACAGATACAATCGGCTATTAATGAGGGACGATTAAATTTCGCCGATATGCAAATCGATAAACAGCCTTTCCCAATGAACGCTATGGATTTGGAAGGGAAGAAGGTGCTAATTCGGCCCGATATAGCCGAATCAGCTAACAAAGATAAAGTGATTATTGGTGAACCCAGGAAAAAGGAAGTCGACAAGGTCCCGGGAAGAGAGGTCATACTCGAGAAACGACCCGATGGCAAAGAAGTGTTGAAAATCACTATCAGGAACCATGCCCTCGGGGGGCAAGCCCGAGTACAAGAAGACACCCGTGTCAGCGCACTCGGGGGGCAACCACCGATGCCAGAAAGTACTCGGGCCAAGTTCATCAAACCCAAGAGTCCGGAAGTCGGCAAGTGGAAGACCAATGAAGCCAGAGCTCAGCCTAAAAAAGTGAAACCGACTTTCGACATGTTGCTTTCCAAATACACCAACCAAGCGGCTGGTGTCATCCCTAATCGGCCATCACGCTTAAAACGCCCAAGATCACCTCCAAGGCCAGGGTTTCAGCATCAAGCCGGACCACATGAGCCATGGATGACGACTCCATGGATGGTGCCACCCCCGTACACGCTGTACGTGGACAACTTCAACGGAAGATGGGGGCAGCACCCAATGGTCCCCTACGCTTTCCATCCAGGATGGTCGGCGTTGAGAAGACCCGTCCATGAGAGGCTCACTCATCCTACTCGGGGCCGACTAGGCGGGGATGCCAGTCGGCCGACACAGAAGCTCAACCACCCCGCTCGAGACCGACTAGCTGACAATGCTAATCGGTCGCCACTGACTTCTTCAAGCCAGACAGCCCGAAAGGTGTGGCGTGCTAAGATGCCAAGTGCCAGTGCTCCAACAGACGACGGGCAGAAAGTAGAGATCAAAGAACTCGGCAAAGGACCGATTACTATCAGTAATCTGGTCAATTCTAATGATAACATAATCATTGTCCAGCAGGGGTCCATGGCCAATGATCATGAAGCTGGTACGAGTAAGGGCAGATTCAGAGATCCTAAATACACTCAGCCCACATGGTGTCCTCCCGGGCTGACCAAAACCAGGAAGAGGAGGCTACAGCGTTTGAGAAATCAGGAGAAGGTTGAGCAAGAAGCCGAGAGGTTGAGGGACGAATCTTTCAATGAGATTCGGCCCATGGTACCTGCGAAACAGGTGTGGAAGCCTAAGCAAGTAGAGGACACGACGACTCCCGAAGACACGTCTCCCCTACTCGGAAGCTCCCCGAAGTCGATAGCCACCACAGAAGGCAACGAAGAAGAAATGGTGGTCTACGAGTCTACGCCAGTTCACGGAGGTATGGATATAAATATGGTGTATTACTTACCTGCTGAGTTCCGTGCTGTAGATGAGAATGGGGAGGTAGCCCAGTTTGACTTCGGTCCCAAGAATGCCATCTTTGAGAAGCCAACAGAGCCGGTGAAGCATTTGAAGCCGTTGTACGTCAAGGGTCATATTAATGGATCGCCGGTGGCAAGAATGCTCGTAGATGGTGGTGCAGTGGTAAACCTCATGCCGTACTCGGTCTTCAAGAAGTTGGGCCTACATGACGATGAGTTGATAAAGACTAACATGGTGCTCAACGGGTTTGAAGGCAAAGAGCAGACAGAGGCCAAAGGCGTGATGTGCGTAGAGCTCACCATCGGGAGCAAGACTTTGGCCACTGCATTCTTCGTCGCAGAGGTGCAAGGGAATTACAATGTCATACTAGGCCGTGATTGGGTTCATGCTAACCAATGCGTGCCATCCACGATGCACCAATGCCTAGTACAGTGGATTGACGAAGAAGTCGAAGTCGTTCACGCAGACAACTCGGCTTGTGTCGCTCTAGCCGATGCATTGGTGGACTGGCAACACCCCAACGCGACGTGCCTGTCCGGGCGTGACCTTTCCGGGTTCGATTTCCTTAGCGCCACGAAGAGCGGGTTCATACCCGTATCTTTGAAGCCAGTCGGCAGCGACCGACTTCAGGGTAACTCGGCTATCATCACTTTGGTTGACACGCCAGTAAGTCGGCAACAACTCGGTAATCCCTCAGAAGCCGACTTCCCTGGTGCTAAAGGAAACAGCCGAGTGCCTGCATCTTCAAAGCCGATTGATGGCAATCGGCTCCAAAGTACGATGTAACCAGATGGATCCCAACTCGAATTGGTTACAAAAGCGACTCGCGGAGTATCGGTCTAATAAGAACGATATGCACGAGTCTATAGAAGAGTTAGATGATATGGACAAGTTGGGACAAGGTTTCACGTCGGCCGACCCATTAGAGGAAGTAGACATAGGGGACGGTTTGAGTCCTAGGCCGACATTTGTAAACAAGAATTTAACAGCCGACTGCAAACTTAAGCTAGTCGGCTTGCTGAAAGAATATGTTTGCTGCTTCGCATGGGAATATCATGAGATGCCCGGGTTGAGCCGGGAACTAGTAGAGCATCGGTTGCCTATCAAGGCCGGTTTCAGGCCTTTCAAACAACCGGCCAGAAGATTCAACCCTGAGATGTATGACCGGATCAAGGAAGAGATCGGTCGACTGCTTAAAGCTAACTTTATTAGGCCGTGCAGGTATGCCGACTGGATCTCTAACATCGTGCCCGTGGAAAAGAAAGGGTCCGGCAAGTTGAGGGTGTGCATCGACTTCAGAGACTTGAACAGGGCATCACCCAAAGACGAGTACCCTATGCCTATAGCCGATATGCTTATTGACAGTGCCTCTGGACACGAGGTCATCAGTTTCCTCGACGGTAACGCGGGATACAATCAAATTTTCATGGCCGAAGAGGACATGTCCAAAACGGCTTTCCGTTGCCCCGGGTTCCTTGGCTTATTCGAGTGGACAGTGATGACTTTCGGGTTGAAGAACGCCGGAGCTACATACCAAAGAGCTATGAACTTAATCTTCCACGATCTACTCGGCGTCATGCTAGAAGTCTATATTGATGACATTGTCGTCAAGTCGGACGCCTTCGAATCTCATCTGGCCGACTTGCGTTTAGCCTTTGAGAAGATGAAGAGGTACGGCTTGAAGATGAATCCTTTGAAATGTGCTTTTGGCGTATCGGCTGGGAAGTTCTTAGGCTTCATCATACATCAGCATGGCATAGAAATTGACCCCAAAAAGATAGAAGCAATTCAGAAGCTACAAGCTCCGACATGCAAAAGAGACATGCAACGATTCCTGGGCAAAGTCAATTATCTAAGGAGATTTATAGCCAACTTGTCGGGAAAGGTCAATGCATTCACTCCTATCCTTCAGTTGAAGAATGACGTTGATTTTACTTGGGGGGCAAAGCAACAAGAGGCGTTCGAGTTGATTAAGGGATATTTATCTACCCCTCTGGTATTGAAGGCGCCCAGGCATGGGGAACCCTTCCGACTCTACATCGCAGCGGAGGAAGGCGTCATTGGAGCCGTGTTAACCCAAGAAACCGAAGGAAGAGAGCATGCTGTCACTTATTTAAGTCGGCGGCTACTCGACGCCGAGACCAGGTACTCTTTCGTTGAGAAATTATGTTTGTGCCTATACTATGCTTGCACAAAGTTGAGACATTATTTGCTATCTAGTGCTTGCGTGGTAGCTTGCCAAACCGATGTCATTAAGTACATGTTGCATAGGCCAATTCTTAGCGGTAGAGTCGGCAAGTGGGCTTATGCCTTGATCGAGTACGATTTGGCTTATGAGTCTTTAAAATCTATGAGAGGCCAAATCGTTGCCGACTTTATTGTCGAACATCGGGTTGACACCGAGAGAAATATCAGTGTCGATCTTGTTACTATAGTGCCATGGAAACTATATTTTGATGGTTCAGTCTGTAGCAATGGCCAAGGTGTTGGTGTTGTTTGCATATCTCCATATGGTGCTACTCACGAAGCCTCATGCCGCTTAGAATATTTTTGCACAAATAATCAAGCCGAGTACGAAGCATTACTGTTCGGCTTAGAGCTTCTAATTGCGATAGGTGCTACACATATTGAGGCTTTCGGTGATTCGTTGTTAGTGGTCCAACAAGTATCCAAGGTTTATCAATGTCTTGACGAATCACTTAATTTTTACCTTGAGAAGTGTTTAGATATAATCTCTACCTTGGATTATTTTAGCATTACTCATATACCCAGACAAGAAAATTGGGTGGCGAATGAGTTGGCGCAACAAGCATCCAGCTATCATGTTAGTCGTGGTATCTTTCATATTTCTCAAGAGCCGATGCTTGGGCCCGACTTGGTAGGGAAGACCAAGTTGAAACTGGCCGACTCGGTCGTCGGAAAACCGAGTGCAGATGATGAAGAGGACTGGAGGAAGTCGATCATTGCTTACTTGCAAGATCCGAGTAGGAGGGTGGATCGAGTTGTTCGGCGGATGGCTTTCAAATATATTTTGATCGATGATAATCTTTATCGCCGGACGGTCGACGGAGTTCTTCTGAAGTGTTTGGACAAAGATCAAGCCAGAATTGCAATGGGAGAAGTACATGAAGGCATTTGTGGCACCCATCAGTCGGCTCACAAGATGAAGTGGTTATTACGGCGTGCCGGGTTCTATTGGCCGACTATGATCAATGATTGCTTCAGATATTACAAGGGGTGTGAAGCCTGCCAGAAGTTTGGTGATATTCAACTCGCTCCTGCTGCCATGTTACATCCTATAATCAAGCCGTGGCCATTCAGAGGTTGGGGACTAGACTTCATTGGACAGATCTATCCTTCTTCCTCAAAAGGGCATCGGTTCGTATTGGTAGCAACTGATTATTTCACCAAGTGGTTCGAAGCAGTACCTCTCAAGAACATGACACATGTGGAGGTGATTCGATTTATAACTGAGCACATTATACATAGGTTCGGCATCCCTCAAACTCTGACCACAGATCAAGGTACTTCGTTTATGGCGGGACAAGTAAAGGAGTTTGCCGAGTCTTATAAAATAAAGTTGCTCAATTCTTCTCCATATTATGCCCAAGCCAATGGACAAGCCGAGTCCAGCAATAAAGTGCTAATCAAGCTTATTAAAAAGAAGATCGAAGACAACCCAAGGAGATGGCATGAAGTGTTGTCAGAGGCATTATGGGCACATAGAATTTCAAGACACAGTGCTACCAAGGTAACCCCCTATGAACTCGTGTATGGACAAGAGGCCGTTTTACCCGTGGAGGTAAATCTGAATGCTTTAAGATTAGCCAAACAGAATGACTTATCGGCGGTCGACTTTTATAATTTGATGATGGATGGTCTTGATGAAGTCACCGATAAGCGTTTGGTTGCTTTAAAGGCCATAGAAAGGGACAAATTAAGAGTAGCTAGAGCATACAACAAAAAAGTCAAGTCGAAGAGCTTTCAAGTCGGCGAATTAGTATGGAAGGTAGTCCTGCCAATCGGCTCGAAGGATAACAAGTTTGGTAAATGGTCGCCGAGTTGGGAAGGTCCTTTCAGGATCGCAAGAGTGGTTCCTGGGAGCTCATACCTAGTGGAATCCGTACAGGGCACCTTGTTGCCACGAGCTCTCAATGGCAAGTATTTGAAGAGGTTCCACCCGAGCGTGTGCAAGAAGCATAACCAGTGCTGTGGCCGATATATCATATCGCCCTAAGAAATGACCGATGAGATGATTCGCATCGCCCTAAGGACAGGACTTATTATTTTCGGTAAAATACATCTTTATACCGAAAACAGGGGGGCATGTGTTGATGACCAAATTTGGCAGTACCCCTAAATGGACCGAGTGCGTTGGGCAAGGTTCACAATGTTACCAAATCGTGGCCCATACCGAGTGGTGCGGCGTCCCCAAATCCCGAGTACCCGTGGTCCCGAGTACTGGTGCCCCCGAGCGCTCGTGTCCCCGAGTACTCGTGTCCCCGAGCAGAAGATCCCGAGCAACACTCCCGAGTACTAAGCATCGACAAAATCCGAGTGCTGGACCCCGGGTTCCCCGTGTTCCCGAGTACTCGTTCCCGAGCACTCGCGCTCTCGAGTACTGGCATCCCCGAGCACTCGGGCCCCGAGCGTTGGCGTCCTCGAGCACTCGCGCCCCGAGTACGAGCGTTCCCGAGCACTCGGATCTATGAGTACTGGCGGGTTCTATGCAGCGCGACCGAGTCCAGCGGTGCCGGCGTGTCCGAGTTGTGATATCCCCGAGTCAGCCCGCTGACGGATCAAGGCGTCAAGTTGTTTATCGTGAAGTCTTTCCTGGAGTCAGGGCTCTTAACTTGGGGCACAAAGAACAGTAGCGGATCATGGTGTTTAAAGGAAAGTCCGAGATTTGGAAGGACTCCCGGATAATATGGAAGGATATCTCGTATGCAAGGCGGAGTCCAGATCACGGCGGTTAAGATAATCAGAAGATATGGGGAGTCCCTCGGTTTAATTGGAGGAAATCTTGTGCATAAAGCAGAGTCCTGATCGTATCAATCAGGGTAACCATAGCTTTAGGAAACAACTCGATTTGTATGGAAAGCCATATCATGTATGATACGGAGTTGTATCTCAGCCCTAAGACTGGGCGTACCCTATAAATATGAAGGGTATATGGCCGATTGAGGTGGAACTCTCCCAATCGACGCAATCAATATATTATCTTTTCATCTACTCATCTTTGTTTTTCTGCTTCTCGTTCTTCGTTGTTCTTCGTGCTCCACGGCAACGAAACTCGAGGCCCTAGGGGCGATCAGGTCGACCTAGGGCAGCCCATAGCCGCCGCACTCCCTGACGGGGTCCCTCCCGGAGGTGTGGGGTTTCGGGTTCTCAAAAGCACTCGCCGGCGTGTCTTGCGTATCGCGCTCCCGGCGAGTCTCCCCCGGCTCCGTGTCCCGCGCATCGCGCTCGGCTCCGGGGGTACACGGTGACGTGTTCGTGTGCGAACAGAAAGATCAAGTGAGCTACCTGAAGGCTTCTTCCTGAAAAGAGTGGCTGATTCCCTAAGCTCAGTTGCACTTGGGAGATGCGACTTCGGCTCCTTGGGTACAAATGCAGAAGTATCGACCTGGTATTTATCACTCGGAGAACGAGACCAGTGGAAAAAGTGAAGGAGATGATGTATTGTTTCTGGAAATCCTCGGTGTTCCTTGTTATAGTTGTATCTGGGGTGGATGTCGTCAAAGCATGAGACCGCCATTTCTTCAATCTTGCCAACGATGCCGTGAAACAAGCTTGTCTGCAGTTGCTTGTGCAGCTGGGCAACCACAAAGAAGGGGATCTGATTGTCCAGCATCAGCAGGTCCAGCCTGAGCTGCTTCATATGATATGATATGTCTGCTGACATGTAGATGAACTCTCTCCCATATGTACCATCTCTGGCCATTTTGGACGGCCGTTGGTCGCTGCGCACACTCGACCTGAGCAAGAATATGGCGAAGAGTATCAGGCATCCATCAAGCAGCAGCATCTCGGCGAAATCTCTAGCCTTCATATCAAACGAACCTCTCTCGTAGCAGCTGCGAGCTCTTTTTTCCTCCACCCACACCCAATCGAGGAACTGGCTTATGTTGAGCCTTTGGTGCTCGGCCAGGAACATGACGATTCTACTCTTCTTCTCTTCGGTGATGATTGGCTGCCGCGCAGGTGCTGAACGGCTGTGGTACGGCCCGATGGCAGCGACGGTGACGGTGTTTGACTGGCCATGGAACTTGAATATGGAGGGGTGTTCAGGGTTCCCGATGGCATCTAACCTCTGGTGGAAGTATGGAGGGGTGCTCTGTTCCGCACCCAGCTGCGCTTGCTCCTTGATTTTCTCCTCGATGGCACTACACCAGATTCTCTGCTTTGCTGATTCATCAGAATTCGTGATGGACGAGGCGCCCTCCATTCCTCGTCCTTGTATTTCTAGCTCCAACCCTGCCTTCGCATATGATCTGGTATAGAAGAATCGTTTCCAAGCTAATCACGACAGGTACCTCCAATCTTAGAATGTGATATGGTTGACAAGTTTGCATCCAGGGGCCTCAACTTTATGCCGTGTATCATTTCTGGCCCTTTGATTTTGGAACTTTACTTTCAATTTCTGAGTTTTCTAAAGGCAGAATCACACCTGAGATATCTTGATTTTTTTTAAAAAATATTTGATCATGGGATATATTACTAATTCTTCACTTCAAAACTACTGCTACATTAAAATTTGAACTTGAGTCCCTAAGTCTTTAATACTGTACTGATACTTCGATAAGTGAACTTCACCACAACATACCATATCTAAATTGTATCTAAATTCCAAGGGTCCAACTAAAAGTTGACGACAAACCATTGAAGAGTGATTGCCTGAGTGCTACGCAACAAATGACCAGTTCAAAATTCGTTTCTTTTTTAAACAGGAGAGTAGGTAAGGGTCGAGCAGCTTCCTCAAAGTTTCCATCTAGGACCAGGAACTGTACGCGTTATGATATGAATCCTGAAAAAAGTCAAGGCTCATCATTTACAATATTTGTTGAATACAAGTGTTCAATCATCCAAGTCGAGCTCTGATTCGTTGACTTTTCCTCTTGCATTCATCATTAGCTTTTGCCTTCGTCCTGCGACATCAACAAAGACTCACTAATTTGCCACCATGAACCCCAAGGAGCCTATATTCCTCTCCAGGAGCTTTGTTGTCACGGAAGGAAGCGTTCCTAGCCTTCGAGGGAAGGTCCTATCAGATACTACTCCAGAAATCTCTTCGCTTCGTGATAGCCTGCTGCGCGACTGGATGCCGCATGACGAGGTAACATTTTCTCCTCTTTCGGATGGCACTTTCCTGGTCCGATTTGATATGGTACAAGACGTCGTGAAGGTCTGGAACAGCGGGCCATGGTTCTACAATGATGATCTATTACTACTTCAGCCCGATATACATACAGTTCATCAGCTTGAATTCACGAAAGCTAGATTCTGGGTGGAGTTCCATGGCCTTCCTGGGGAGTACTTGTCAACATCCGCTGCATGTGCACTCGCCACGCGCATCGGAGAACCGATGGAGTTCTCCAGTCCCAGTTATATACCAGGGCAAGTTGGATCCATGAGTGTCCAGATTCTAATCGACGTCACAAAGCCCCTGACTCCATCCCTTCGGGTTGTTCTTGAAGATGGTTCCCATGTTGAGGTGTCAGTTAACTACGGACGCCTCCCCAGATTATGCCAGCTCTGCGGAGTCCTGGGCCATGAATTGGAGCGTTGTGGCCACACAAGAAATGGCCAGACTGAGAAGATGAATGTTCGAAACGATCTCATGTCCAACGTCTCTAATGGTTCCACACCATTGCCATCCGCAAGCGGTGGAATACTATCGCACACACCAGAGAGGCCCCTGGTCACTGCGAATCTGCATAAGCTGGACTCTACTGAAGCTTCAGCTCTAACAGTACTCGAAGAAAAGCAACCGACAGATGTCGTTCCTGCAAATAACTGTTTGCCATTGAAGAGCATCTTAAACAAGTTCCTTAGCGCTTGTTTACAGGTACCATCTCCAATTATATTTCTGTTTTCCCTATGTTGAGTTTGCTTTCTGCTCATCATGTATTAAATCATACCATTGCTGATAGGTGTCATGTATTAAATCATACCATTGCTGATAGGTCGTTCGCAAAGAATCATTTTGATAATAGTTATCCCTTTAGTTACCGATTAGTAGTTTAGTACATCAGTAAATCATTGTGATTAGTTCCATCCAACGGTGTATGCTTAAGCACTTTATGAATTGTTACGCAATTTTGGGCCCACTAACCACTAGCATTTTAGTCTCTATTGTGTTTCAGGACCAACCCAGAACAACACAAGTTTATAAGAGATCTTGAATCCTCTTCTCCTAAAAGACTAGCCTGATAGGAGGGGTTATCCCAGCCCTTATAAGTTGTGTTCTGTATCTGTCCACAACTGATGTGGGACTAAACCCAATAAATATCCACATGGATACAAATCTCGGAGACCTCATGATTGCCGGTCATGGTTGGCAGGTTGGAACACTGGTGTTAGTGGGCTCGGGAATGACCGATGTGTGAGAGGAGATTTATTGGATCTAGTCTCACATCAGTTGTGGACAGATGCAAAACACAACTTATAAAGGTGAGGGTAGCTCCTCCTATCAGGTTAGTCTTTTAGGGAGAGAGGGTCTAAGACCTCTTGTAAGCTTGTTTTGCTCTGTGGTTGGGCCTGGGTGCAATGGAGGTTGGAATGCTGGTTTAGCGGGCCTGAGATTGTGTAACAAGTGGTATCAGAGTCAGATATCCGGATATAAATCTTAGGGAGCTCACGGTTGCCGGTCATGATTGGCGGGCTGGAACACTGGTGTTAGTGGGCCGGGAATAATCGATGTGTGAGGAGGAGATTTGTTAGGTTTAGTCCTACATTGATTGTTTGAACAGATGCAGAACACGACTTATGAAGGTGAGGGTAGCCTCTCTTATCGGACTAGTTTTTTAGAGGGAGAGGATTCAAGATATCTCATAAGTCTGTGTTACTTTATAGTTAGATCTAGAACACAAATGAAGATTGAAACGTTGATGGTTAGCTGGTCTAAGATTAACATGAATGAATCGGCAATCGCGTCTTATGATTGGCGGATGTTTCTGAGAAAACGATTGGCGGATGTTAACTCGTGCTGTCACTGCAGGGACCATCACATTTCCAACTCGGTGGTGACGTGCAACCTTGTTCAGATTCGGAAGTGACAGTTAGAGTGGAACTTCTAATTAAGATTCCTGTAATTGAAACGCGCCATGTGCCTAGAACAATGAAATTGATTTCTAAGCAAACAGGTAAGGCCCTTTACATCATAATAAGCTTGCCTGTTATGTCTTTCTAGTTTGAGGTTCTACCGTTCAAGCTAACAAGCTAAAGGCTACGATAAAACAGTAATTTGTGCTAAGCTACTGCATTATCTTGCAGCAGGGGGTTTAAGATAGATGCCACTTCACAGTTTACCCTTCTTTAAGAGAAAAGAGCCATTGCCCTGGTTACATGACTTGTAACAAAACATAACAGTGTCACATGATAACAGCTCTCGGGGCAGACGGAGTATGTCCTGAGACAGAACTGTTGGAATATTAAGCAATTTTCACATTAATTTAATTTAAAAAGATATAAAATTTGGCATAGATATTATTCTAGCAAACATAATCACAGAGATATTTTCAAACAAGTTACTCGTACTAGTTTACTTAATCATTAAAGTATCTCTAAACAAACTAGACATGCTAGTATATTTTATCATCAATATATTTTTAAGCAACCTAGACATACTAGTTCCTAAGCCGTAACCAAAGGCTATCACACACAGAAAAATGTACAAGATGTACGTGGCGGTCGCAAGGAAGACGATAGCATCGTTGTTGTTGTCGTGGCCAGCCATGTAGTCGTTTGCTTGATGTGGATGACGTACACAGCTACACCACCTGGCTCCTCACTTGGTGTAGAGGAAGTAGTCGTACAGCTGCGATGCCTCGCTTGATGTAGATGAATGTGTGCCGCCGCGCCACGCTTCGCAGGTTGATGTAGAACAAAAAGTTGAACAACGAGCAATTGCGCGTAACACTCCCAAAAAATCTTATTCGCCAGCAAAACAGTGGAATGTGGAGAAGAGCTCCTATTGCACAAGAGGAGAAGAGAGCAAATGTGCTCTTTGCTCTACTCCGGGAGGCTCTTATATAGGCTCACGGTCTCGAAGTCGAAGTGCTTAATCTCCCCGCAACCTTGATGACCAGAAGATGAAACGAATAACCACTCCAATTAATTAATTTTACTAACGCATCCGTTACTAAAAATAATTCTCGTCGTGCATGCACGTGCAACGGCCTGGCCCGGCGAGGCGAGTGAGCAAGTGAGCACGCGTGTTGTGTTATTCTTTTCCAATGTCATAAGAGGATGTGGCATGCCCACCTATTTAAGTTAGAGTATTTTTACTTTAACTAGCAATATGAGACTAAAAAATTTACACATCATTGCAAATATATTGGTCTTGGAATTTATTAAAAATTAATTAATAAGCTGGTCTATTAATCTACTATATACTAAAAGTAGAATATAATAGAAAAATAGAGAAAGACTAGAAATTCCCGCAAAAAGCAAAACATCCGACCGTTAATCTAGTGGACCCTTTTAGTATTAGTGGACCAGAACTGACAGATCTTCATAACTGTACACAAACAGATCACAACTGATCCGACTGTTAATCTGGTGGACCTTTTATTATTAGTGGACCAAAACCAATAAATTTTCATAACTGTACTTAAACAGATCACGGTCGATAGATTTCATAACTGCACATAAACAGATCACATTTGATAGATCAGCATAACTATACCTAAATATATGACTCAATACAATGACTCGCATGTCCGCTCGTGATCTAAACTTTTATTTACCGTACTGGTCTACTATAAGTGTACAGATAGAAAGATGAAAATAATTAAAAACGTTTTTGGGGACACTTTTAACAAACACAGGACCATGAAACTTTGTACCGCTAGTCACAACCGCTAGCAGCTGTGCAGTGGAATCTTTCTAATTTTCCCTTTAAGAGAAGGGGTTGGACATAATGAGGAATTTGGTGTGTAAGAGGGTGGAGATGGAAGAGCGGAGCTTCCTACTGAACACACGAACTCTTCTACTTGATAAAATTGAGTGTTTAGTTTCAAGCATTAGGTCTTAAATTTTTGTCCTTTTTTCATTTTTTTTTAGTTGGTCTAACGGCTGCAGGTGTAATGTCTGTAACAATTGCTGGAGGCGACCGCTGCTTATTCTTGGTGATTGGTTACCTGGATCCTGTTATCACGTTGACATATTTGAGGAGGCGAATTGGAGGGAGCCAACTTGTTGAGCTGAGAGAAGTCCGCACAGAGATGTTGAGCAATATTGAGTCTAGCAGCCCTGCCAGATTTGAGGTTTCAGCGCTACAATTAATTGATGAGATTTGTGCTCAGCCTTACTCACCATAACTCCATGATGCGTAATATATGCTTACCTAAAGATTTTTTTTTGAGAAGGGCTTACCTAAAGATTTTTCACAAACAGCATGTAAAATTTGCTTAGATAACATATGTCAAGAACTGGTGTGGTGTGTACACTAGTGTAGGAAGCTGTTTATTGTCTATGATAATTGTTCTTACAGAACTATATTTATCTGATCTCTGAAGTAGATGTAAGTAATGCTGTTCCATGATCGTGGTAATGGAACCCGAGTGTGGCTCTTATGGAAGGGGAAAAAATATCAGTAGTGTACTGCTATTCCGAGTCCAATGTACTCTGAATTGCCGTTTGGTGCTGTTAAACTCTCTGAATACTTATCAGATTGTAGACTACGTTAGATAAATGGTTGCGTGCATTCTCTTGACGCGGAATTCTTATCAGTAGCGCTTGTTTACAGGTATCATCTCCAATTATATTTCTGTTTTCCCTATGTTGAGTTTGCTTTCTGCTCATCATGTAGTAAATCATACCATTGCTGATAGATCCTTCGGAAAGAATCATGTTGATGCTAGTTTTCCCTTTAGTTACCGATTAGTAGTTTAGTACATCAGTAAACCACTTCTGCATACTACTTATGTTGCAGATTTGTGATTACTTTCATCCAACAGTGTATGCTTAAGCACCTTATGAATGAATCAGCAATCGCGTCTTATGACTGGCAGATGTTTTTGAGAAAACGATTGGCGGATGTTAACTTGTGCTGTCACTGCAGGGACCATCACATTTCCAACTCGGTGGTGACGTGCAACCTTGTTCATATTCGGGAGTGACAGTAAGAGTGGAATTGATAATTAAGATTCCTATAAGGCGCCATGTGCCTAGAGCATTTACATTGCTTTCTAAGCAAAAAGGTAAGGCCCTTCATATCAAAATAAGCTTGCCTGTTATGTCTTTCTCGTTTGAGGTTCTACCGTTCAAGCTAACAAGCTAAAGACTACGATAAAACAGTAATTAGTGCTAAGCTACTGCATTATCTTGCAGCAAGGTGCCACTTCAAAGTTTGCACTTTTTTAAGAGAAAAGAGCCATTGCCCTGGTTCCATGACTTGTAATGAAACATAACAGTGTCACATGATTTCAGTACAGCTCTCGGGGCAGACAGAGTACGTCCCGAGTCAAAACAAGACCGCGAAACTTTGCAACGTTAGTCACAAGCGGTAGCAAATTTGCAGTGGAATCTTTCTAGTTTTCCCTTTGAGAGAAGGGGTTGGAAATAATGAGGAATTGGTGTGTAAGAGGGTGGAGATGGAAGAGCGGAGCTTCCTACTGAAAACACAAAATCTTCTACTTGATAAAATTGACTGTTTAGTTTCGAGCAGTAGGTCTTAAGTTTTTTTTCCTTTTTTCACCTTTTTTAATTGGTCTAACGGCTGCAGGAGTAGAGTCTGTAACAATTGCTGGAGAAGAAAGAAGCTTAGTCTTGGTGATTGGTTCAAACCTGGATCCTGTTATCATGTTGAGAGATTTGATGAGACAAATTGGAGCGAGTCAACTTCTTGAGCTGAGACAAGTCCCTACATTGGAGATGTCGAGCAATATTGAGTCTAGCAGCCCTGCCAGATTTGAGGTTTCAGCGCTACAATTACTTGATGAGATCTGTGCTCACCCTTAGTCGCCATAACTCCGAGGATGCGTTATGTATGCTTACCTAAAGATTTTCACAAACTGCATGTGAAATCTGCGTAGATAACATATGTCAAGAACTGGTGTGGTGTGTACAATAGTGTCGGAAGCTGTTTATTGTCTATGGTAATTGTTCTTACGGAGCAAATTTGTCTGATCTCTGAAGTAGATGTAAGTAATGCTGTTCCATGATCGTGGTAATGGAACCCGGGTGCTATTCCGAGTCCAATGTACCCTGAGTTGCCGTTTGGTGCTGTTAAACTCTCTGAATAATTATCAGATTGTAGACTAAGTTATGTAAATGGTTGTGTGCATTCTTTCGATGCAGAGGCTGGGAGGTAATAAAACTTCTCTTTTATCTTTAAAAGAACTATGTCTCGCGCAAATATTTTGAATTATCTTTATTCTTTTTATCTATGCGTGTGATATTAGATCAACAGGTGAAATAAAAGTTCAGATTGCGCGTCGGCCCGCCAGTTGTTGTATGGAGCCATCTATTTAGGTACAGTTATGATGATCTATTGGTTGTATCTATTTAGATACAGTTATAAAAACCTATCGGTTGTGATCTATTTAGACACAGTTATGAAGATATATTCGTTGTGATCTGTTTAGATGCAATTATGAGGTCTATTGGCTGTCATCTGTTTAGGTACAGTTATGAAGATGTATTGGTTATGGTTCACTAATAATAAAAGAGTCAACCAGATTAACAGTCGGATATTTTGCTTTTTTTAGAATTTCTAGCCTCTTACTATTTGTCGTAGCTACGGGACTAGGCAGTGTATTTGAAGCACCCCCAATTGGTTACGTCGACCTCTGGAAGTACCGAAGGAGTACGGGCAAGTGTAGTATCCGTCGAGGAGGAGCGCGTGTTACCGCAATCGGCGAGACGGAATGTGAAACGCTCATGTCGAGGATAAATGGAAACTCTCGTGTCGCGGCGCAGTGAAAACTCTCGTATGAATTTCAGGAATTATAGTTTATATCTGAAAATATGGATCCCCCTCTCTCCCCCCGGTCCTATTTATAGGGGTTGAGAGATTGATGTGAGAGATTACAATTATGCCCCTTGAGCAACAACACACCCTCAGAGGTGTTCTGGTCTTTTTACAAGGATTCTTATGGAATATTTCAATACTTTAACATCCCAATGCTCGGCTTACATCGACGTGCTGTCCTGGGTCCCAGGACGAAGCGCGGCCTTGATGTCCGCCGGGACGGAGCACAGCCCCGATGCCCGCCGGGACGGAGCACGACCTCGACGTCCGCTGGGACGGAGCACGGCCTCAACATCTGCCGGGACAGAGCCTCCTTTCACGCCCATGCCGTCGCCTCTTCCCGTGCCCGCGCCGCTGCTTCCTCCCACGCGAGCCAGCCCGCCATCGGCGTTTGCCGCAGTGCCGCTTGCCGCTCCCCGCGGCTTCCTCCGCCACCGCCGCAACGCCGGCCTCCCCCGTGCCGAGCTCGTTTGGCCGCCGGCCTCCCCCGTGCCAAGCTCCCCGGTCTTGGCCGCCGTCGACGGGAACGAGGCCGGCGACCGCCTCCTCCCCCGCCGAGCTCCGCAGCGCCGGTCCTCCAGCACCGCGCTGGCCCGGGGCCTCGTGCGCCGCCGGCCTCGGCTTGTACCTCTGGATCTCGTCCGACACCGCCATGTAGTTGAACCTCCTCGTGTTGAGCTTGAAGGCGAGCCGGGCCTCGGTGACATTGAGTGCCGGCCAGTCGCCGGCGAGCTCGAAGACAGAGTAGAACCCGGAGCTGCCTTTCAGCATCACCAGCTTCTTGTCGATGCTGAGGCGGACGCTGTTTAGGCGTGATGGATTGTAGATGCTCCTGAAGGAGAGCTCCACTTGCTCTTCGCTTGCAGATACCACCTTGAACTCTGTACTGTCAAGCCTGCAAGCGCATATACGGTTTAATTTAGCGTATCTACTTGGGTAAGCATGATTCCAGCCTTCAGCTGTGCATAAGATTAAGGCGCAATTCATCAATCCTATGTTTCAAACAAACAAAGAAAAAGTAATGTTCTTTGGAAATTATCTGAACTGGTGTGCAACTTCTGTTTATTTAGCAATGATTTCTGCCTTTTTCAGATTGTACTGGAGCAATACTTCACGGTTCATAGCTCTGTTGTTCTTAGGACGCATCCTTTCGGTACGTGCAACATTCATATTTATTCTTGGATTTCATATTGAGATTGGTGGGTTTCAACCAATTAACTGGGCTTATTACTGGCTAGCAGGGTACGGTCAGTGTAAAGGCTAAAGAGGTTTTAAATCAAACTAGCCGGATTGCTTTTGATGATGGGTTGGTTGATCATGTTAAATATGTGGCGAGCTGTGGCAGCTCAAAGGCAAGGTCTTAAATATGGAACAACTGCTCTAGCTAGTGGTGACTTTCAGGTCCTTTGGTGCTAATTCAGTTGGACAAGATTAGCTAGCTACTGTGTTCTTTGATTACATGTATACACATGGTGCTTAATTACTATACTATACTATTATATTTATATATATATATATATACGGTGGCGCTAATATGCTCGTGAGCGCAGAATAAGCTATTCTGCGCTCCGGCCGAAATGCGCCAGATCGAGCCAGCCACGCGGGACAGTAATTTTATGTCTATCGAGCAGTAATTTTCGGACGGGATTTTACTGCTGAGATTTTAGTGTGACTCAGAATTACTACATTTTGCGATAGATTTTACGATATCTTATACACAACTTTACTGCCTCGCGTGCATCTCGACTGTGAAAACCTTCTGAGTTTAGCAACTTTCTACTACCTTTTGTGATAGATTTTACGACATCCTATACAGAACTTTACTATCTCACGCACATCTCGACAGTAAAAAAATTCTAAGTCACGCGCAGTCCGTTTTATAATTGAATAATAAATAATGAGGTGGGGAGATTCGAACCGTGGACCTGATACACGTTATTCTTCTCTTCTAACCAACTAGACTATGCAAATGACTGTGAATAAACAGAAGAAATATTTCCATTATAGAAGAAATATTCCCCTAATCCGTTTTAGTTGAAAAAATAAGGACGAGGCGGGATTTGAACCCTGGACCTCACGCACGTTGCTCTTTTCTACTAACCAACTGGGCTACACAAGTGATTGTGAACAAATGGAAGAAATATTTCCTTTCTAGTATAGAACGATCAGACATACAGTAAAATGATGGTCGCGAGATCGTAATATCGTGTACATATAATCATAATTTTGCGACACGCTTTATACAAAAATTACTACAGTCCTGAGTTTTACGCTGGCACATGTTGTTTTACTACTCAAAAGACATAAAATTACCGTATTTTACATGTGAAGTTACGTGACTATGAGGGATCTGTTCGACAGTAATATAGTTGGACGGATTTACTATATCTACTGAATAGTTTTACTGTCCGTACTAAAATGGACGTGAATCAAGGAGGGACGTGGTGGGTTTGGGCTGGCTGGCTCGGTCGGTGGTCCAGCGTGCAGAATAGTTATTCTACTCTCAGCTGTAGATTAGGGAATCTATATATATATATATATATATATATATATATATACGGCAGCGCTAATATGCGCGTGAGCGTATTCTGCGCTCCGGCCAAAACGCACCAGACCCGAGCCAGCCAGGCCACCCGAGCGTCTAAACCCACTCCTGTCTAAATTTGACAGTAATTTTATGTCTGTCGAACGGTAAGTTTACTGCTGAGATTTTAGTGTGACTCAAAATTACTACATTTTGCGACATATTTTACTATATCTTGTACACAACTTTACTGCCTCGCGTGCATCCCGACCGTAAAACACTTCTGAGTTGTTTGACGACTTGTTACTACATTTTGTGATAGATTTTACGACATCCTATACATAACTTTACTATCTCGCGCGCATTTCGACAGTAAATTTTTTTAAAGTTTTACGACTTTTTGGCAGCACTTCCACGGTCACGCACAGTCCGTTTTAATTCAATAAATAAGGAGGTAGTGAGATTTGAACCATGGACCTCATGCACGTTGCTCTTTTCTTCTAACCAACTAGACTATGCAAGTGATTACGAATAAATAGAAGAAATATTTCTATTATAGAAGACATAATCCCCTAATTTGTTTTAATTGAAAAAATAAGGACGGAGCGGGATTCGAACCCTAGACCTCGTGCATGTTGCTCTTCTCTACTGACCACCTCGGCTATGCAAGTGATTGTGAACAAACAGAAGAAATATTTCCTTTCTAGTATGGAATAATTAGACATGCAGTAAAATGATGGCCGCGAGATCGTAATACCATGTACACATAATAGTAATTTTATGACACGCCTTATATAAAATTTACTACAGCCTAAACTTTACGATGACACATGTTGTTTTACTACTCGACAGACATAAAATTATCATATTTTACATGTGAACTTACGTGACTGTGAGGGATCTGTTCGACAGTAATATAGTTGGACAGATTTACTATATCTACTGAATAGTTTTACGGTCAGTACTGAAGTGGACGTGAATCAAGGAGGGACGTGGTGGGTCTGGGCTGGCTGGCTCGGTCGGTGGTCCAGCGCGCAGGTTAGTTATTCTATATATATATATATATATATAGATTCCCTAATCTACAGCTGAGAGTAGAATAACTAACCTGCGCGCTGGACCACCGACCGAGCCAGCCAGCCCAGACCCACCACGTCCCTCCTTGATTCACGTCCATTTTAGTACGGACAGTAAAACTATTCAGTAGATATAGTAAATCCGTCCAACTATATTACTGTCGAACAGATCCCTCATAGTCACGTAACTTCACATGTAAAATACGGTAATTTTATGTCTTTTGAGTAGTAAAACAACATGTGCCAGCGTAAAACTCAGGACTGTAGTAATTTTTGTATATGAGAGTAGAATAACTAACCTGCGCGCTGGACCACCGACCGAGCCAGCCAGCCCAGACCCACCACGTCCCTCCTTGATTCACGTCCATTTTAGTACGGACAGTAAAACTATTCAGTAGATATAGTAAATCCGTCCAACTATATTACTGTCGAACAGATCCCTCATAGTCACGTAACTTCACATGTAAAATACGGTAATTTTATGTCTTTTGAGTAGTAAAACAACATGTGCCAGCGTAAAACTCAGGACTGTAGTAATTTTTGTATAAAGCGTGTCGCAAAATTATGATTATATGTACACGATATTACGATCTCGCGGCCATCATTTTACTGTATGTCTGATCGTTCTATACTAGAAAGGAAATATTTCTTCCATTTGTTCACAATCACTTGTGTAGCCCAGTTGGTTAGTAGAAAAGAGCAACGTGCGTGAGGTCCAGGGTTCAAATCCCGCCTCGTCCTTATTTTTTCAACTAAAACGGATTAGGGGAATATTTCTTCTATAATGGAAATATTTCTTCTGTTTATTCACAGTCATTTGCATAGTCTAGTTGGTTAGAAGAGAAGAATAACGTGTATCAGGTCCACGGTTCGAATCTCCCCACCTCATTATTTATTATTCAATTATAAAACAGACTGCGCGTGACTTAGAATTTTTTTACTGTCGAGATGTGCGTGAGATAGTAAAGTTCTGTATAGGATGTCGTAAAATCTATCACAAAAGGTAGTAGAAAGTTGCTAAACTCAGAAGGTTTTCACAGTCGAGATGCACGCGAGGCAGTAAAGTTGTGTATAAGATATCGTAAAATCTATCGCAAAATGTAGTAATTCTGAGTCACACTAAAATCTCAGCAGTAAAATCCCGTCCGAAAATTACTGCTCGATAGACATAAAATTACTGTCCCGCGTGGCTGGCTCGATCTGGCGCATTTCGGCCGGAGCGCAGAATAGCTTATTCTGCGCTCACGAGCATATTAGCGCCACCGTATATATATATATATATAGATTCCCTAATCTACAGCTGAGAGTAGAATAACTAACCTGCGCGCTGGACCACCGACCGAGCCAGCCAGCCCAGACCCACCACGTCCCTCCTTGATTCACGTCCACTTCAGTACTGACCGTAAAACTATTCAGTAGATATAGTAAATCTGTCCAACTATATTACTGTCGAACAGATCCCTCACAGTCACGTAAGTTCACATGTAAAATATGATAATTTTATGTCTGTCGAGTAGTAAAACAACATGTGTCATCGTAAAGTTTAGGCTGTAGTAAATTTTATATAAGGCGTGTCATAAAATTACTATTATGTGTACATGGTATTACGATCTCGCGGCCATCATTTTACTGCATGTCTAATTATTCCATACTAGAAAGGAAATATTTCTTCTGTTTGTTCACAATCACTTGCATAGCCGAGGTGGTCAGTAGAGAAGAGCAACATGCACGAGGTCTAGGGTTCGAATCCCGCTCCGTCCTTATTTTTTCAATTAAAACAAATTAGGGGATTATGTCTTCTATAATAGAAATATTTCTTCTATTTATTCGTAATCACTTGCATAGTCTAGTTGGTTAGAAGAAAAGAGCAACGTGCATGAGGTCCATGGTTCAAATCTCACTACCTCCTTATTTATTGAATTAAAACGGACTGTGCGTGACCGTGGAAGTGCTGCCAAAAAGTCGTAAAACTTTAAAAAATTTACTGTCGAAATGCGCGCGAGATAGTAAAGTTATGTATAGGATGTCGTAAAATCTATCACAAAATGTAGTAACAAGTCGTCAAACAACTCAGAAGTGTTTTACGGTCGGGATGCACGCGAGGCAGTAAAGTTGTGTACAAGATATAGTAAAATATGTCGCAAAATGTAGTAATTTTGAGTCACACTAAAATCTCAGCAGTAAACTTACCGTTCGACAGACATAAAATTACTGTCAAATTTAGACAGGAGTGGGTTTAGACGCTCGGGTGGCCTGGCTGGCTCGGGTCTGGTGCGTTTTGGCCGGAGCGCAGAATACGCTCACGCGCATATTAGCGCTGCCGTATATATATATATATATATATATATATATATATACGGCAACGCTAATATGCGCGAGAGTGCAGATTAAGGTAATTTGCGCTCCGGCCGAAACGCGCCAGACCGAGCCAGCCACGGAACCAACGAAGGAAAAAAACGGGGCAGTAATTTTATGTCTATCGAGTAGTAATTTTCGGACGGGATTTTACTGCTCAGATTTTAGTGTGATTCAGAATTACTATATTTTACGATAGATTTTACGATATCATATACACAACTTTACTACCTCGCATATCTCGACCGTAAAAAACTTCTGAGTTTGACAACTTTTTACTATATTTGGTGATAGATATTACGATATCATATACATAACTTTACTGTCTCGTGCGTTACTACATTTGGTGATAGATTTTACGACATCCTATACACACCTTTACTGTCTCGCGCACATTGTAAAAAAATTCTAAGTTTTACAACTTTTTGGCAACACTTTCACAGTCGCGCGCCATCCGTTTTAATTGAATAAATAAGGAGGTGGTGAGATTTGAATCACGCGCCATCCATTTTAATTGAATAAATAAGGAGGTGGTGATATTTGAATCGTGGACCTCATGCACGTTGCTCTTCTCTTCTAACCAACTAGACTATGCAAGTGATTGTGAATAAACAGAAGAAATATTTCTAGTATAGAAGAAATATTTCCCTAATCTGTTTTAATTTAAAAAATAATGACAGGGCGAGATTCGAACCCTGGACCTCATGCACATTGCTCTTCTCTACTGACCAACTAGAGGCTACACAAGTGATTGTGAACAAAGAGAAGAAATATTTCCTTTCTAGTATGGAACGATCAGACATGCAGTAAAATGATGGCCGCGAGATCGTAATATCATGTGCATATAATAGTAATTTTGCGACACGCTTTAGACAAAAATTACTAGAGTCCTGAATTTTATGATGACACATGTTGTTTTACTACTCGACAGACATAAAATTACCGTATTTTACATGTGAAGTTACGTTACTGTGAGGGATCTGTTCGACAGTAATATAGTTCGATGGATTTACTATATCTACTGAATAGTTTTACGGTCAGTGGTGAAAAGGGAGGGACGTGGTGGGTTTGGGCTGGCTGGCTCGGTCGGTTGGTCAGCGCGCAGAATAAGTATTCTAAGCGTAGGTGCAGATTAGCGGAGGTATTGCTAAGTAAGGTTAAGAAAAGCTTCCGTGTTAACTCTTAGAAGTTGTCATTGGGTAAAACTGCTATATGCGTGGACGAGGTATGGGTACGGTGATTGTAGGTCCCGCATATGAACACCGTTGCATTGTGACGGCGAACAAGTAGAGAGGATAGCCACCGCGCTGTTAACCGTCGATCGCTACGTGTTTATCTCGCACGAATTGGCGTTGTATCTCCTTCACATGAAAATGCCGTTGCTGTTATTTTTTTTATTATGCCGTGATGTGTTTAGGCATGTAGAGATACGATTCCTTGAGTGGTTGCGGGCATGTTTGCAGAGCCTCGCCGGATGTGTTGTTTCCTCCGACTCCCCCGAACACCCCCAAACTCGGGGCGCACGCTCTTGGAGCCACGTCAGGCGTGCTACCACGACGCCACGACCACGTCGACAAGGTCCGCAGACTTGGTAGGTTCAAGGAGCCTCGCCAGGCGCGCCGTTTCCACCAACTCTCCCGAACACCCCCAAAAGTCGGGGCGGGCGCGCTCTTGGAGCCGCGTCGGGCATGCTGCCGCGACGCCGCGACCACTTTCACGGGGTTGCCACACCGGCCATGATGGAACATTTTGCCTCGATGTCATGACAAACTGTTGAGCTCGATGTCC
This sequence comes from Stipa capillata, assembly GCA_019208055.1. Lineage (NCBI taxonomy): Eukaryota > Viridiplantae > Streptophyta > Magnoliopsida > Poales > Poaceae > Stipa > Stipa capillata. The sequence continues at coordinate 32,016 of JAGXJF010000002.1, read as the reverse complement.
GCTCGGGGCGTTGGCTCGACGTCCGCCGGGATGGAGCGTCGCCTCGACGTTCGCCGGGACGGAGCATGGCCTCGACATCCGTCGGGACGGAGCGTCATCTCGACGTCATGACGGAGTGTCGCCTCGACGTCTGCCAAGACAGAACGTCGCCTCGACGTTCACCGGAACAGGGTGTTGCCTCGACGTCCGCCGGGACGGAGTATCGCCTCGACGTCGTGATGGAGTGTCGCCTCAATGTCCACCGGGACGGAGCGTCGCCTCAACGTCTGCCAGAACGGGGCGTCGCCTCGACGTCGTGACGGTGTGTCGTCGCTTTGACGTCGTGACGGAGTGTCGCCCCGACGTCCGCCGGGAGGCAGAGCGTCGCTTTGACGTCGTGACGGTGTGTCGTCTTGACGTCCGCCGGGACATACGTCGCTTTGACGTCGTGACGGAGTGTTTCCTCGACGTCCGTCGGGACGGAGCGTCGCCTCGATGTCCGCCAGAACAGGGCGTCGCCTCAACGTCCGACGGAGTGTCGCCTCAACGTCCGCCGGGACGGAGTGTCACTTGACATCGTGACGGAGTGTCGCCTCGATGTCCGCCGGGACGGAGCGTCGCTTTGACGTCGTGAGACCAGAGCTTTCTTTTTGTAGCCCTCATATAACCAGGCTGTTGCTGTTTACAGCGTAATTTGGCTTGAAGGTTTATTCAGTGGGCCAAATTAAGTATTAGGTTTGCTGGAAGTTGAGATGATGAAACTAACAGTATGGATGCAGCATTTATTCTTACATGCAGGATTAATACAGCCGAGTGGCCTGGACGCTCGCGGTATACTTGATACCGAGTGCTCGCGGCGTTTCCGAGTGCCCCCGAGTGCTCACTGCATCCTGAGTAGTCATCATATCCCAAGTGCGAAGGTGCTCGCAGAAGTTCCCGAAGACCCAAGCAGTTGGAGGTGTCCCCGAGCGCCCACGCCCCGAGCACTGCGCCATCAAGTCATGAGCGGTACCTCTGGGTATTCAACAGTGGCGGCCCCGAGCAACATTGGCCCCGAGTACTGGTGATACCGAGTGGCCCAGCCCCGAGAAGGTCTCCAGCCCCGAGGGGTTTTTTCCCAAGTACTCGGCCGACTCCCGAGCGGTACAAAGTTCATCCCCGAGCAGTCCGAGTTCATCCCCGAGCACTCGGCGGATTCCCGAGCGGTCCAAGTTCGTCCCCGAGCACTCGCGAAGGACCATCTTCAGCAAGTCTGAACTGCAGTACTATCCTTCAAGACTTACCCGACGCCAGAGACTTCAGCTTGAGGCGCAAGAAACGCGGCGAGGCAATCAAGGAGAGTCCTACAAGATTTGGAAGTCTATCCAGTTTGTTAAGGAAGGATATCCCGTGCGCCGAGAAGAGTCCGGATGTCGGCGTCCGAAGCAGTTAAGATTTGGAAAGCTATCTTGGTTTGTATGGAAAGTTACATGTACGGTAGAATCCAGATCCTTTAAGCAAGGAAAGAGATATATTTGTAATCAGAGTAGGATTAGGAGTCCGAACCTCCTACGGGAAGACCAGCCGCCCTATAAATATGTAAAGGGTGACGGCTGATTAAAATCATCCAACAATCGATCAAATCAATCTTTTACCTTTTATCTTTTATCTTAGTAGTAGATCTTTGCTGTTTTGCGCCGGAAAACAGTCGTTTCTTCTTCACGTAAGTAAGAAGATCTTTGTTGCTTTGCTCGGAAAGCAATCGTTCGTCGTACACGTAAGTACGATAGTTATCCTTTGTTGCTTTGCTCGAAAAGCATCCGTTTATCGCACACGTAAGTGCGGTTGGCGACTCCCATCACCTAGGTGTTCCACGGATCCAATTTCGTGCGAACACAATTGGCGACTCCGCTGGGGACGTGAAGCAAAGATTACCCGATGAATCCCGACTCCAAAGACGGAAGCATCGTCAACCCGGAGAACATCATCGCCGTCACGCTCGACGATCTATCCGAAGATGAACGGCGGGAGATTGAACGACAACTTGCAGAGGAGCAGGCGGAGCTACTCCGGCAAAAGTTGGCCGGCTACCAGAAGACGAGAAACGGCGTCATCAAAAAGGTAGTCGTGCCGAGTCCACCTCCTGCGCCCAAACCCAAGGTGAGTAAACCGACTAGTCCTGATGAAATCGCTAATCTAATTGACGTGTCGGTAGCCAGCAGGTATGGCACCGAGATGGATAAATCGGCGCAATTATTCGCTCGAGTAGTGAATAGCCGATTTGACGAGTTGAAAGAACAGCTCGCTAAAGATTTGCAGAATAGTCTGCCGGGTCAGGTTAGATCTACAGTCCTATAAGTCAATAACGATCATCGGAATAAGCAGCCGATGTACCCTGACCATGACAGAGTCGATCAACGGGTAGAAGTCGCCCCCGTGATCACGACTTCTGTCAATCCGACTTCGGTACCCCAGAGTTCTTCCAACAACGACCGAAGTCTAAGCCTTAGCGCGGATATCCCACAACCATACTACCAAACAGTCGCGTACAGCACACCACCTATCCCACCGCTCGGTACCGGAGTCCCCCATGGGCCGGTTCCAGAAACATGTTTTAACTCGCGGCAAGTCCAACCCGAGTTACCCCAGCCGACTTCGCGTACCCCGCTGTGCGATATGAGCTTTAAGGACCAACTCTCCGCAGTGCTCAGAGAACTCGGCGTAATACCTAAAGATGGCTCTCGGGGTTACCTAAAGCCATACCCCGAGTGCTATGACACAATGCCGTACCCCCGCGGATTTAGAATTCCTGATTTTGTCAAATTCACAGGGGAAGACAATAGGTCGACTTTCGAGCATATAGGGCAATTCTTAGCACAGAGTAGTGAAGTCGGCACATCGGATATCTACAGAATAAAACTTTTTCCCTTGTCATTGTCGGGTACTGCCTTCACTTGGTTCACCTTGCTTGCCCCTAGGTCTATTACGTCCTGGGCAGATCTAGAGCGGCAGTTCCACGATTACTTTTACAGTGGTGAGACCGAGCTCAGGCTCTCGGATCTGACAATGGTTAAACAAAAGTACAACGAGCCGGTCTGTGATTACATTAGAAGATTCAGAGAGGTTAAGAACAAGTGCTTTAGTTTAACTATAAACGACAAAGATCTTGCCGACCTTGCTTTTTCAGGTTTGCTCGCCCATATTAAGGACAGATTAGAGGGCCAAGAATTCCTAACCATTAGCCAAGTTGCTCAGAGGGCTGTAGCACAAGAGAACCGCGCTAAGGACGTCAAAACATACAGCCGGTTCGGAGATGCTAAGGGCAAAGCCAAAGAAAAATCGGCAATCAATGTCATAACGTACGAAAACAGCTCGGACAGCGAGGACGACGCTGACATATGCATTGCCGAGTGGGTTAATACTCCCAAGTCAAAACCATTTGCTTGTCCAGCTCTTAAACCTACACCCACTCGGAAGGAGGAGATGCGGTACACTTTCGACATTAGTAAATGCGACAAAATCTTTGACATGCTCCTGCAGGGGAATATGATCCGAGTAAGGGAAGGGCACGTGTTCCCGTCGGCGAACGAATTGGGCAAAAGAGCATATTGTAAGTGGCATAACTCTTTTTCTCATGCTACTAACGACTGCAATGTGTTTCGCCGACAGGTGCAATCGGCCATCAACGACGGACGATTGACGTTTGCTCAAAGCTCCAAGATGAAGCTCGACAGTGATCCTTTTCCAATCAACGTGATTGATTTGGATAAGAAGAAAGTACTGATTCGGTCACATCAGGCCGAGTCCACAAAAGGAAAGAACGTCATTGTTGACGACAATGCTGCTCCAAAGATGATCAAGTCGAGTCCCTCTCCTACTCCGAAAGCAACCAACTCGAACTCCTCGCCGACTCCAAAAATGATCAAGCCAAAGAATCCAGAAGTCGGCGTCTGGAAGATTAATCGAGGGAAGAGTCAGCCCGCGAGGCCAAAGCCGACAGTGAAACAATTGCTGAACAAATACACAACCAACAATGTGTTCACTCGGCTTGGAGGAGCCAAGCGCCCCAGGTCTCCTCCCCGACAAGGTTTCGGTGGCTCCGAGTACTGGCAGGGGAGCCCATACGTGCAACCACCATACTTAGCAACCGGTCCGGCGTACTGGGGAGGCGCACACACTTTCTACCCACAGTGCCCTCCATGGGGTTTCAACCCTTGGGCGTCGCATCCGGCTAGACCACTCGGCATGTTTCAGCCGAACTGGATCCCATCTGGATTCGGAGAGCGGCCCCACGGAAAGAGGACGCGGGTCGAGTCGGGAATCCGACCATGGAACCGACTCGCCACTCGGCGCAAGGCACCCGACGTACCAAGTCGACCAGCGACCCCAAGGAGTTCGCCGACTAGGCAAGTCTGGGTACCAGTCAAGCACGCCGAGTCCAAACCCGATGAGCACACCACGACCCGGCCCGAGTCGAACAAGATGAGCATCAGCCGAGCCTCAGAAGGAAGTCGACCACAACGGTCAGCCGTGTTAATTAGCTCGCAAATTAATTCGGCTCCACCAGCAGGGACTCGGCGTGTACGGTTCGGCACGGTACACGACTCGGACAAGCCAGAATCCAGCAATGCAGCAGGACCCGGCGTCGAATCCACGCCAAGTCAGCAGGCGAAGAAGATCAAGTCGGTTGAACCAGGAACCAAACCGAAGCCGCAATGGTGCCCCACAGGACTCACGCACTCTCAGAAGCGGAGGGTCCAGCGGCTGCGAGCCCTCGAGCTCAGGGAGGAGCTCGTCGAGAAGAAGCGCGACGAATGGTTCAACCAAGCCCGACCAATGAAGCCCGCGAAGATGACCTGGAAGGAGAAGCGCATCGCGAAAGAAGAAGACGAGGCTGCCAGCAAGGATGTCGGAGAAGTACCCGCCGACATGGACATCAATATGGTGTTCGAACTACCGATCGAGTTCCGCGCTCCTGAGTCGGAAGTCGCAGAGCTTCTGCTCGGGCCGAGTGCCGCCATATTCAAGAAGCCGGAGGAGCATGGGCAGCATCTGAAGCCTTTATTCATCAAAGGCCACATCGACGGAAGACCGATTGGCCGAATGCTCGTCGACGGCGGCGCTGGGGTCAACATCATGCCACTTTCGGTATTCTCCAAACTAGGCCGAAAGGAGTCCGAGTTGATGAAGACAAACATGGGACTCAGCGGGTTCTCGGGGGAGCTATCCGAAGCCAAGGGCATATTGTCGGTAGAACTTGAAGGGCATAAATGAATAAAGAAGATAGCGTTAAATGGCTACAAAAGCGCACCGAGGAATATCGTTTGGGCAAGAACGATATGCATGAGACTATCGAAGATTTCGACGACATGGAGAAGCTCGGACAAGGGTTCTCGTCGGCCGACCCACTGGAAGAAGTCGATATTGGCGATGGAGGCGTGCCTCGACCAACATTCATTAACGCCAATATGGAAGTCGGCCAGAAGAATAAGGTATGTGCGCTACTCAAAGAGTTCGTAGATTGCTTTGCTTGGAATTATACAGAGATGCCCGGGTTAAGTAGAAGTCTGGTCGAACATAAGTTACCTATCAAGACCGGCTTCAGACCATACAAGCAACCGCCTAGGCGTTTCAACCCTAATCTGTATGATCGTATCAAGGAAGAAGTCGACCGACTGGTAAAGGCAGGGTTCATTCGGCCATGCAGATACGCCGAGTGGATTTCAAACATTGTGCCAGTCGAGAAGAAGAATACTGGCAAGATTAGGGTATGCATAGACTTCAGGGATTTGAATAAAGCCACACCTAAAGATGAGTATCCTACGCCTATAGCCGACATGTTGATAGACGACGCCTCCGGACACAAAGTACTTAGCTTTTTAGATGGCAACGCCGGGTATAACCAGATCTTTATGGCCGAAGAGGACATGTTTAAAACTGCCTTTCGTTGCCCCGGTTTTGTCGGGTTGTTCGAGTGGGTCGTCATGACATTCGGTTTGAAGAATGCAGGCGCTACGTATCAGCGTGCTATGAACTTGATCTTCCATGATCTCTTAGGCATTGTGTTAGAAGTCTATATTGATGACATCGTCGTCAAGTCGGACGGCTATGAACACCACTTGGCCGACTTGAGACTAGCCTTTGAAAGGATGCGTCGGTATGGGTTGAAGATGAACCCGCTCAAATGTGCGTTTGGCGTGTCGGCTGGAAAGTTCTTAGGGTTCATAATTCACGAACAAGGTATAGAGGTCGACCCTAAGAAAATAGAAGCCATTAGGAAGTTAGGAGAGCCGACATGCAAGAAAGATGTACAGAGTCTATTAGGGAAGATAAACTACTTAAGACGATTTATATCTAACCTGGCGGGTAAGATTGAATCGTTTGTCCCTTTGCTCCGACTAAAGAAAGAAGCCGAGTTCGCCTGGGGGGCAGAGCAGCGAGATGCCTTCAATAGTATCAAGAGATACTTATCGAGCCCTCCAGTACTCCGAGCACCCAAGTCGGGAGTCCCGTTCCGACTATACATTGCTGCACAAGATAAAGTACTCGGCGCAGTGCTAACTCAGGAAGTCGACAAGAAGGAGTACATCATCGCCTACATAAGTCGCCGACTACTCGACGCCGAAAGTCGGTACGTGTTCGTCGAGAAACTATGCTTATCCTTGTTTTACGCATGCACCAAGTTTCGGCATTATTTGCTTTCGAGTGCATGCATAGTGTCTTGCCAAGTCGATGTGATCAAGTATATGTTGCAACAACCGATTCTTAGCGGACGGATTGGCAAATGGGCTTATGCTTTAATAGAATTTGATTTGACATATGAGTCGTTGCGTGCCACGAAAGGTCAAATTGTCGCCGACTTCATTGTTGATCATAGGGTTAATGATGAAGAAGATGTTGATTATGTTAGCATATGTCCATGGAAGCTTTACTTTGATGGATCGGTTTGTAGAAGTGGGCAAGGCATTGGCAGTGTTTTAGTATCACCACATAGTGTTATCTATGAGTCATCGGTCCGACTAGAGTGTCCTTGCACTAATAACCAGGCAGAGTATGAGGCACTGTTGTTTGGTTTACAAAGCTTAATAGACATGGGTGTAAGAGATGTAGATGCTTTTGGAGATTCATTGCTAGTAGTTCAGCAAGTCAATGGAGAGTTTCAATGCTTCGATGGGTTGCTGAATGGCTATTTAGACCGATGTTTAGATATAGTCAAGCTGCTAGATACCTTTAGTATCAGTCACATTCCTAGGGAGGAGAATTCTAGAGCCGACTATTTGGCACAGCAAGCATCCGGGTACCAAGTCAGAAGAGGAAAGTTTTTTGTATCCAGAGAACCGATGCTCGTTGCTGTCAAAGGCCGAGCCGACTTACTGGAAGTCGAAGCCGACTCGTGTAGATCCAATTCCGACTCGGGGGGGCAACAGTTTAACACAGGCTGCCGAGTCGTCAAGCGGTTTGGAAGTTAATGATTGGAGGGTGCCTTTAGTTAGTTATTTGAAAAATCCGGGTCAAACAAGAGATAGGAAAATTCGGCGGCAAGCCATAAAATACATCTTGTTTAACGACGAGTTGTATCGCCGGACAATAGATGGAGTATTATTGAAGTGCTTAGGTCCCGACCAGTCAAGGGTAGCTATGGGAGAAGTACATGAAGGGATATGCGGAACACATCAGTCGGCCCCTAAGATGCAATGGTTGTTGAAGAGGGCAGGATTCTATTGGCCGACTATGTTAGAAGACTGTTTTCGGTATTACAGAGGGTGTGAAGCATGTCAGAAGTTCGGGAACATACAATTAGTACCCGCGGCTAAGATGAACCCTATTATAAAGCCGTGGCCATTTAGAGGATGGGGTTTAGATTTCATTGGGGAAATACATCCTGCTTCGTCGAAAGGCCATCGTTTCGTCCTGGTAGCTACAGATTACTTCACTAAATGGACCGAAGCAGTTCCTTTAAGAAATATGACTCATAAGGAAGTGATTAGCTTTGTTCTGGAACATATCATCCATAGGTTCGACATCCCTCAAACTCTGACGACTGATCAGGGTGCATCCTTTATGTCTCACCAATTCAGTGAGTTTGCCGAGTCCTTTGGGGTCAAGTTGTTGAACTCGTCGCCCTATTATGCCCAAGCCAATGGACAGGCCGAGTCCAGCAATAAAACCTTGATCAAGCTAATAAAGAAGAAAATTGAGGAACATCCGAGGAGGTGGCATGAGGTCCTCTCGGAAGCATTATGGGCCCATAGGATATCCAAGCATGGGGCCACCCGAGTGACGCCATTCGAGTTGGTGTACGGGCAGGAGGCGGTGTTGCCCGTGGAAGTTAAACTACAAGCTCTTAGAATAGCCAGGCAAGACAACTTGTCAACTGAAGATTACAGCCACTTGATGATAGATAAGATAGATGATGTTCCAGAAGAGAGGTTGAAGGCCTTACAAGAAATCGAGAAGGAGAAGTTAAGAGTTGCCAAGGCTTACAACAAAAGAGTAAAGGAAAAATCGTTTCAGATAGGAGATCTAGTATGGAAAACGATTTTACCTGTTGGAGCTCGGGACAACAAATTCGGCAAATGGTCGCCGAGTTGGGAGGGCCCGTTTAGAGTTGTCGAGATAGTCCCCAGGAATTCCTATCTTGTAGAATCTTTGCAAGGGGAATGGTTATCTAGGGCTCTTAATGGGAAATATCTGAAAAAGTATTACCCGAGTATGTGGCAAGTAGCTTAACAAAATCTATGGCCGATATGCCCTTTAAAAATATCGCCCTGAGCAACGATGTAGTTCAAGGTGTTTTTGGCAAATGCACTTATGCCAAAAAGCAGGGGGGGCATGTGTTTACAGCGTAATTTGGCTTGAAGGTTTATTCAGTGGGCCAAATTAAGTATTAGGTTTGCTGGAAGTTGAGATGATGAAACTAACAGTATGGATGCAGCATTTATTCTTACATGCAGGATTAATACAGCCGAGTGGCCTGGACGCTCGCGGTATACTTGATACCGAGTGCTCGCGGCGTTTCCGAGTGCCCCCGAGTGCTCACTGCATCCTGAGTAGTCATCATATCCCAAGTGCGAAGGTGCTCGCAGAAGTTCCCGAAGACCCAAGCAGTTGGAGGTGTCCCCGAGCGCCCACGCCCCGAGCACTGCGCCATCAAGTCATGAGCGGTACCTCTGGGTATTCAACAGTGGCGGCCCCGAGCAACATCGGCCCCGAGTACTGGTGATACCGAGTGGCCCAGCCCCGAGAAGGTCTCCAGCCCCGAGGGGTTTTTTCCCAAGTACTCGGCCGACTCCCGAGCGGTACAAAGTTCATCCCCGAGCAGTCCGAGTTCATCCCCGAGCACTCGGCGGATTCCCGAGCGGTCCAAGTTCGTCCCCGAGCACTCGCGAAGGACCATCTTCAGCAAGTCTGAACTGCAGTACTATCCTTCAAGACTTACCCGACGCCAGAGACTTCAGCTTGAGGCGCAAGAAACGCGGCGAGGCAATCAAGGAGAGTCCTACAAGATTTGGAAGTCTATCCAGTTTGTTAAGGAAGGATATCCCGTGCGCCGAGAAGAGTCCAGATGTCGGCATCCGAAGCAGTTAAGATTTGGAAAGCTATCTTGGTTTGTATGGAAAGTTACATGTACGGTAGAATCCAGATCCTTTAAGCAAGGAAAGAGATATATTTGTAATCAGAGTAGGATTAGGAGTCCGAACCTCCTACGGGAAGACCAGCCGCCCTATAAATATGTAAAGGGTGACGGCCGATTAAAATCATCCAACAATCGATCAAATCAATCTTTTACCTTTTATCTTTTATCTTAGTAGTAGATCTTTGCTGTTTTGCGCCGGAAAACAGTCGTTTCTTCTTCACATAAGTAAGAAGATCTTTGTTGCTTTGCTTGGAAAGCAATCGTTCGTCGTACACGTAAGTACGATAGTTATCCTTTGTTGCTTTGCTCGAAAAGCATCCGTTTATCGCACACGTAAGTGCGGTTGGCGACTCCCATCACCTAGGTGTTCCACGGATCCAATTTCGTGCGAACAGTTGCTTCAAGGCGAAATGTCGTGGTTACACGGCATGGCACCCAGCCCCTAGTACGAGTGTCGTACAAGCATTGCTCGTTTGGTGGTTTGACGAAGGCCGAATGGCCGGGGGTCAAGCGATGCCGCGGCGGAGATAAGGTTGTCCCGACACGGTGACGGACATGTTGCTCACGTGGTGGTGAGGGGACTCTCTACCCCGCGTCGGAGCGTGTTCTACACCACGGTGGAGCCAATGTTATCCCGACATGGCGACGGAGACGTTGCTCACGTGGCGGTGAGAGGATTCTCTACACCACGGTGGTGCGTGCTCTACGCCGCGGGGGAGATAAAATTGTCCCGACACGGCGACGGAGACGTTGCTCACGTGACGGTGAGGGGACTCTCTACCCCGCGTCGGAGCGTGTTCTACACCACGGTGGAGCCAATGTTATCCCGACACAGCGACGAAGATGTTGCTCACGTGGCGGTGAGGGGATTCTCTACACCGCCGTGGAGCGTGCTCTACGCCACCGGGGAGATAAAGTTGTCCCGACACAGCGACGGAGATGTTGCTCACGTGGCGGTGAGGGGACTCTCTACCCCGCGTCGGAGCGTGTTTTACACCACGGTGGAGCCAATGTTATCCCAATACGGCGATGGAGACGTTGCTCACGTGGCGGTGATGGGATTTTCTACACCGCGGTGGAGCGTGTTCTACGCCACGGGGAGATAAAGTTGTCCCGATATGGCGACGGAGATGTTGCTCACGTGGCGGTGAGGGGACTCTCTACCCCGCGTCGGAGCGGGTTCTACAGCACGGTGGAGCCAATGCTATCCCAACACGGCGACGGAGACGTTGATCACGTGGCGGTGAGGGGACTCTATCCCACGTCGGAGCGTGTTCTACACCACGGTGGAGCCAAAATTATCCCAGCACGGCAACGGAGACGTTGCTCGCGTGGCGGTGGAAGACGATGTTGACGACGAGCCTCTGGTGTCACCAGGGGGGCACCGAGGACGCCAAGCCGAGAGTGCGCGAGGGCGACATCAATGACGAGCCCCTATGCTTGTGTGCATTGTCCTAGAAGAGCAAGCACACAAACAAGGCAGAGGTTATGCGCACCATATTTCCCCGACGGAATCCTAGTTGACATGACTTCTTACTCAGGTCCCACAGACGGCGCCAACTGTCGTATTTACGGGACTGGGCAGTGTATTTGAGGCACCCCCGATCGGTTACGTCAACCTCCGGGAGTACCGAAGGAGTACGAGCAAGTGTAGTGTCCGTTGAGGAGGAGCGCGCGTTACCACGACCGGCGAGACGGAATGTGAAACGCTCGTGTTGAGGATAAATGGAAACTCTCGTGTCAGGGCAAAGTGAAAACTCTCGTATGGATTTCAGAAATTACAGTTTATATCTGAAAATATGGATCCCCCTCTCTCCCCCCTAGGTCCTATTTATAGGGGTTGAGAGAGAGATGTGAGAGATTACAATTATGCCCCTTGAGCAACAACACACCCTCAGGGGTATTCTGGTCTTTTTACAAGGATTCTTATGGAATTTTTTAATACTTTAACATCCCAGTGCTCGGGTTACGTCGACGTGTCGTCCTGGGTCCCAGGACGAAGCGCGGCCTTGATGTCCGCTGGGACGGAGCACGGCCCCGACGCCCGCCGGGACGGAGCATGGCCTCGACGTCCACCGGGACGGAGCACGGCCTCGACGTCTGCCGAGGATGCCAGCGGAACTCGATGACGTCAGGCACAACATGTCGATACGACGAGGGGGACCTTGGCGTCGTGAAAGAGAAACCCGTCGGTTCGGGGTAGCGTGGGACCCTTCCTCCAATACTATTTTTTCTATTGTATTCTACTTTTAGTATATAGTAGATTGATGTATTCTACTTTTAGTATATATAGTAGAATAGTAGATACTAATGACCAGGGGTTAATGGTTGGTCAGGACCTCAAATTAAACATTTAAACGCAGAGAGAGATCGAGCTGTCACGGCCATGGGTACTGAAAGTATAGGTAAAACTTACGATTTTATGAAACTAATGACAGTATATGTATTTAAATGCAGAGAACAGTCGAACTTGAAGATCTCTGTAAGACTGCGACTTAATAATTTCCCTCTCTCTTTTCTTTTTGCAACATGGGATTGCCTCATTCATGGTTGATATCTCTTCACTTGTTCATTTGCTAATTTTGCAGCGTAAGTGCTCCTGGAATTCAGCTCACCCGCCAAAAGCATCCATTCCCTTCTTTCTCAATTGCTCTCTCCACCATTCTTCACCCACTGATCCATCGCCATTTTAATTCCTACCTAGGCGGGCACGCACGCACGCACGCGAGACCGATCGATCGATGCAGGCGGAGGCGGAGGCTGAGGCGGAGCCGTCGGGGCGGCGACTCTCCGACGGGGACCTGCTGGAGGAGCTGTTGGCCACGGTGGGCGCGGCGCGGGCGTTCCAGGAGTTCCGGCGGTTGCAGCGCAAGGAGTGCTTCAACCTCCTCCGCTGGCTCCAGCTCCTGCTCCCCCTCATCCAGGAGCTCCGGGAGGCCGCCCCGCTCCTCACCGACGACGCCTACCACCAGCTTGACCTCCTCAGCCGCGCCTTCCACGCCGCCCGCCGCCTCCTCCGCTGCTGCCACGACAGCAGCAAGATCTTCCTCGTGATTCCCTTCTTCCTGCCGTGATTTCGTTTCTGAAAGAAAAAAAGACTGGATTTTTCTCGCTGATCTTAATCGTGCGTGTCACGCACACGTACGATTGCATGCAGTCGCTGGAGAGTGAGGCCGTGCAGGGGATGTTCCGGGCCGTGTACGAGAAGATCAACCTCGCCTTGGACGGGATGCCCTACTCGGAGCTCGGCATCCCCGACGAGGTCAAGGAGCAGGTGGAGCTGATCAACGCGCAGCTGAAGCGGAGCAAGAAGAGGAACGACACACAGGACATGGAGCTGGCCATGGATTTCATGGTGGTCCTCCAGAACAAGGAGGACCGGAGCGCGGACAGTGCCATCCTGGAGCGTCTGGCCAAGAAGCTGGAGCTGCAGAGCCTTGCGGACCTCCGCGCCGAGACCATGGCCATCAAGAAGCTCATCAAGGAGCGCAACGGGCAGCAGGCCGAGAGCACCAGGCAGATCATCGACCTTCTCCACAAGCTCAAGGAGTTCGCCGGCATCGACGAGAAGAACATCCTCGGCGAGGTCTCCATCCCCAAGTACCTCGAGAAGTGCCCCTCCCTCATGATCCCCAACGACTTCCTCTGCCCCATCTCCCTCGAGATCATGACCGACCCCGTCATCATCGCCACCGGCCGGACTTATGAGAGGAGAAGCATCCAGAAGTGGCTGGACGCCGGGCAGCGAACGTGCCCGAAGACGCAGCAGCCGTTGGCGCACCTGTCGCTGGCGCCAAATTTCGCTCTGAAAAACTTGATCCTGCAGTGGTGCGAGAAGAACAAGGTGGAGATGCAGGTGGCGGAGCTGGCCGACGAGCCCGCCGCCGAGCAGGAGGAAGAGAGCAAGGAGGTACTCATCCCGTCGCTGGTGAAGGACCTCTCGTCGGTGCACCTCGACGTGCAGCGCAAGGCCGCCAAGAAGATCCGGATGCTCTCCAAGGAGAGCCCCGAGAACCGGGCGCTCATCACCGGCAGCGGCGGCGTCCCGGCACTCATCGGCCTCCTGCCGTACCCGGACAAGAAGATCCAGGATAACACGGTGACGTCGCTGCTCAACCTGTCCATCGACGAGGCCAACAAGGTGCTGATCACCAGGGGAGGCGCCATCCCTCTCATCATCGAGGTGCTCCGGAACGGCAGCGTGGAGGGGCAGGAGAACTCGGCGGCGGCGCTGTTCAGCCTGTCCATGGTGGACGAGAATAAGGCGGCCATCGGGGCCCTAGGAGGGGTGCCGCCATTGGTGGAGCTCCTGCAGAGCGGCACGATCAGGGGCAAGAAGGACGCCGCCACGGCCATCTTCAACCTGATGCTGAACCACCAGAACAAGTTCAGGGCCATCGAGGCCGGCATCGTGCCGGCGCTGCTCAAGGTGCTCGACGACAAGAAGCTCGGCATGGCCGACGAGGCCCTCTCCATCTTCCTCCTCCTGGCGTCCCACCACGCGTGCCGCGGCGAGATCGGCACGGAGAGCTTCGTCGAGACGCTCGTGGGGATCGTCAGGGAAGGGACCCCCAAGAGCAAGGAGTGCGCGCTGTCCGTGCTCCTCGAGCTCGGATCGAACAACAACGCGCTCATGGCGCACGCGCTCGGGTTCGGTCTCCATGAGCATCTGACTGAGATCGCCAAGAGCGGAACGAGCAGAGCGCAGAGAAAGGCGAATTCTCTGATCCAGCTTGCCCGGAAGTGTAGCTCATAGAAGAACAACTATGCATGCATGTGGAATTGACATCATGCACCTTGTGATGGATTCAGCCCCAGAATTAAAGGTTGTAATGAAATCTGTTGAATTGAGTTGCTCATGGGAAGAGATGGGGAAGAGCATTGGTAGATGCAGAGGTATATAAGCTGTTGCATAGGTGGCTGTCAGATAAGTTCTCGAGAGAGAGGAAGATGGTACTAGAGAAAGTATCAGGATTCAGGACAGTGGTAATATTTTTGACAGGGTTGAGAAAGGAAGAGAGAAATGAAGGAGATATACTGTAATTCAATTCATTAACTGGCATTGGAATTTTCTTGTAAGTTATATTAATTATATGGTAAATATAGGGAAAATAATTCTGAAACTACTGAATTTTCGTTCCTAGAGTAGACTGGATGCAGCAAAAGCTCTGTTTTCTCCCTTGCATCTTTAAGATGGGCCAAACTAGACCATTAGTAGCTCAAGGCCCAAACAGGCCCATGAATTAATGAACTGGTCGTACTATTCCAGGCCGGGCCAGCCTTTACTATTCGAAAAGAAAAGCCTATCTCCTCCTTTCATTTTCCTGAACTAAAGAGATGAGATTTGTGTGATATGCCTTCTCTTTTTCCTTTTATTTGCTGGGTATATATAGTACTTTTCATGTGAGTAGTAGCTAGAGAGTAAAATTGAATGGCGTGATCTTAGTCTAGGGAAAAAAACCATTTCAGGTGCATGCAATGAACAACATTTCAATATGTCCGGTTTAAGTCCCATGTACATAATTAATCAAGCCCTTAAGTCCAATGTACATAACTGATCAAGCCCTTCCTTTTCTCCAAAAAGCTCCTTAATTTTGGGAGCAAATTAATTTTGATGGGAACGTTAGTTCATCTCAAGCCAACAATGTCTATCTAGCCATTAGACATGTGGTTTAGTTTTAGCAGCATATTAATTTAATTTGATTCCCTATACAGAGAAGAAAGGAGAAGATCGTTGCACATAGTGCTCATCATTTGACGTCGGTATATCCCTAGCGTTTATGAAGCAGAAGACTTGACTCTCAGACAAGGCCGAGAGATAGCATCCATGCACACACGTAGGTTATAATTTCACTTGAAGACGAAAAAACACAACAATGCCTCCCATATAAAGGAGGAAAAACCACCCCTGGTTTGTACAAAAACCGTTCGTGGGTTGAAGGTTTGAACATACAAACATGTATGCTAAGTGTCTTAATTACCGTCTTACGTACCAGTTCAACGATGAACTTGCATGACGTATGGTTCTGATTCTTTGGACACTGCTGATTCATCACATGAAAAATAAAAGATTGAGAAGAAGAGGCATCGAAGTTGATGTTTCGTTTATGAAGAGGAAACATTTGTGTGCTATGACTTAGCTTAATTGTAAGTATGGTAGTTAATTTTGCATTGTACGTAGCTATCTAGAAAAGATTTGGTTAGTTTCATATATGCTTGCCTCAGTGCTGACTAGTTAGCCGTGTTTTACATTTTTTTCACCTAATCAGGCACCCCGAATCTGAGTCGGATTCCGACACTCGTGTTCATGTACTGATATTTGTTGTGTTCAATGCCAAATCTAACAACCAGCATTCGGGTTGAATGGCGACGCATGTATCCATGTCCAAGTGATGTTTGCCATGCCGAGAACATTGCCGAATGGGACACCTGAATCCGAACCGGATACCGACAGCCCTGTTCGTGTCCGAGTCTTGGACAAAACAAGGAAACAAACTGCAGTTTAATATTGTGAAGATTTGGGAAAGTTAGTTAAGTTTAAGCTAAGCTTATATAGCCATGCATTATACTATTAGTGTTACCCGGACATGGACACGGGTGTCAGAATCCGACTCGGATTGGGGTGTCAGATTGGGGAAGGTTTTTCTAGAAACAGAAATATAACAGTCAGATCGAATCCGACACGAGCATCAGAATTTGGAATCTGATAAGAGTTTGCTCGATTCAGCAAAATATCTTGGGGTTTACGATTCGGCAAGATTTCTTTGGAAACGGAAGTATAACACTCGAAATCCGACATGAGAATCGGAGATTCGGAATCCGGTACGGACTCGGGCTGCCCGATTCAGCGAAAACAACAATTGGACACGGGTGTCCGACTAACACTGTATTAGACATGCATGGTCTAGTTTTAGGAGCAAATTAATTTTGATTCCCTGTATAGAATTAAGGAGAAGGTCGTCTCACACATAGAGTACACTCCTGTGACGTCGGTATATCTCCCATACGTTTTGAAGCAAAAAGATTTGACTCGGGGAAAGGGGTGTAGCCATGCAGCACACTTCATAATTTCACTTGAAGACGAAAGACACAAACCATTTCTGTACTTTTGTACAAAACCACCCCTGGTTTCTACAACCTGTGGGTTTGAAAGTTTGAACACACAAGCATATATGCCAGGTGTCTTATGATCCAGTTGAGCCATGAAAAAATTTGGACACTTGTGATTCATCACATGAAAAAAATGGGATGAAGAGAGCCATGAAATTCGAGATTTTAAGTTAGAGAAGATTTGGAAAATCATATCGACATATAGTGTAATTAATGAGCGTATCACGATCATCAAGCTACGATCTTCTCAATCGTCCAGTAATTAACATAATTTTCATGTGATTCTCTTTTAGATATTTCAGAAATCACCAATTTGAGCTAGTTATACCTTAATAGGGAAATCCCTCCAGTTCTCCACGATCTACAACTACGAATGCAACTAATTAAATCTCTTTTTGCAGTAGATTCGGTAAAAAAAAATATTGCAAGAATCAGATCTAACCACGCATCAAATCCAGGCCCGGCTCTGGGCCTAGGCGGGAGGGGCGACGGCCTAGGGCCCAGGCCTGGGAGGGGCCCATTTTCCTTAGGTTTCATTCCTTACTGCTGAACTGCCGAACTGCCGATGGATTAGTGCTAATCGATCTGTCCTGTTCGTCTTCCTGCCGCATGGAACGAACGCGGAACGCGGCGAACGCCCAGGCATGTCTTCCTACTGCTGCTAATCAAGTAATCATCAAATCATGTCTTCCTGTTCGTCTTCCTGCTAATCATGTCTAGTGCACACTTACTTTCCTGCTAATCATCTCTCCTGTGCCGTACTTACTTTCTAGTGCACATGCCGAGTCCGAGAAAAATCAAGAATCCATCGGCCATCGCCCCGGCGCCGTGCAGCAACTGAGCCCCTGACTGCAGGTCTTACAGCAATTAGATGCTTATACATTCTTTTAGCAAAAATTGAATGGTACATGATTGTTGTATTTCTTACAGCAGAAATTAGATGATTGTTTTATTTGTTGTAGCAGAAATTTGATGGTAGATAAGGGTTGTATAAACAGAGGCTTATGTATCAAGAAATGCCCGAAGAAGCTTTTTTGTGAAGCACTGAAGCATTATTGTCAATGGAGTCATTAGAATTTGGTTCTTATTTGAGGTAATCATACTAATTCTATTTTACTATTCTTTTAGTGTTTCTGTCATTGTGTGGTTCGAAGTTAACTCTTAAAATTAGTGAAAGTAAACACATATATATATAAATACCTATATAGACATACATATATATAGCCTTAAGGGCCCATATCGTCGGTTTCGTCCTAGGGCCTTCCAAAACATAGAGCCGGCCCTGATCAAATCAAACAACACACACACAGATTTAGCTCAAGAAAAGAAGAAGAATATTAAATAAAGAAGAGAATCCTGGAAGGCTTAATTATACATCACACAGATCAGCTTGCAGTCTTTATTTGTTGGACCGATCGATCGAGCTAATTACACTTCAAGTTTCTAGCTCCAACACTTAAAAAAGTCAAAGGGAGAAACAAAAAAAAATTAGAACAAGCTAAACACCAAACACGAGCATACGCAAGCACAGCTCGATCAACCGAACCCTAGTTGGTCTCCTACTCCTCCGGCGCTGGATCGTTCAGGTCCCAGGCAAACTTATAGAGCTTCCCTCCGGCGAGATCCTGCTTGGAGTACCAGGAGCAGCCCTTCCTGCCGTTGTGGCTGGCGCGGTGGCCGCCGAGCGCCTGGCGCGTCTCGAAGGGCGCCCTGCACCGGTCGCACACGTAGCTGTAGCGCTTCCCGTCCGCGGCGAGCTCGCCGGGGGCAGGCGGCAGGGGCGCCTCCATGCCGCGCCACCCGCGGTCCCGGTGGCAGCGCATGTGGCCGTGGACGGCCTTCTCGGTGTTGAAGGTGCGCTCGCAGATGGGGCACTGGAAGGGCCCGTAGCCAGTGGAGGCCGTCTTCTTGCGCTGAGCAACGGGGGCGGCAGGGACGACGGCATCGAGCTCGTGCACGGACTTCATGCTCCAGGGGTTCCTGGGCTCGTCACCTCCGCCGGCGCCTCCGGCGAGGAGGTGGTGGGCGTGGCCGGCAGCGGGCATGACGAACACCTGCGTTGATCCGCTCAGCATCGTGGCTGCAGTTTGTGTCTCTGTATGCACGACACTGACACACCACACTTGCAGGTGGACAGACAGACTATATAGCAAGGAGTGATGTAGTGATGCGAGTGTGCGGGGAAGTTATTGTGGTGGTAGGTGGGGCCTTGGTCGATTAATATCAGCATATCTAGTTCTAATTTGGTTTAGTTTCTGCTTGATATCTGCATATATATGTCTAGTTCTAATTTAGTTTAGTCTGCTCAATTGCCTCACTGCTAGCTAGCCGCATTTTATATGCGAATTGATGCACATTTTGTTTGCTTGTCATGTGAGTACTAGAAAAGATTGATTGGCTAGCTGATCATGCTCTAGAAAAATATCTTTCAGCTGCGTGATCTAGATGAATATGGTGAGCTAGCTTCCGTTAACTGATTTTTTTTCTTTTGTATTTTTGGAACGTTGTGGTAGAGGCGCGCTAGATGCGACCATCGGGGGTCTGAACCTGGGTCGATGGCTTGGGCACTCCACCCTTTCGCCACCCGATTAACGGGTGGTTCCCTTCAATAAACTGGAATGTATATACATAATTGACTATTAAGCCCTTTTATTTTCTCCAAGAAAAGCTATTCATAATTACATGTTCATATATATAGTACCTAGGATTCTGGTTACCGGCCGGTAAGGTAACCGGACTTAGCTGCCACCCCCTCCCCCTCGCCCCCACCCCCAATGTACGTAAGCGTTGGTGGGGAAAACACGGTTTAATTAAATTTCATGCAAAGTTGGACAATATTAATTTGGCAATTCACGAATTTTGGCATTCAAATTTTGGATTGTTTCGGATGGTAAAACTCCAATAACCGGTGGTATTTCTAGTGACCGGCCGGTTCTGCCGGCCCCCTCGAGTGTTTTTCTCAAATGGTTAACCAAAACATTGATACTAATAGCTAGCGTTTTATATATGCAAGAAGCATAGATGATAATAACTTGGTCGATCACAATAAATTTTCAGAATGCATCTAAATATAAATAAATACTCCTCACTCTTAGAGAAAAGAAGGGAGCAAATTGCAGCAATTTTGTGAAGATTTGGTTCAAATTGAATTGGAAAGTTAGTTTTGCTAAAGCTAAGCTTATGTAGCCATTACACATATGGTTTAGTCTTAGGGAGCACACTAGTTTTGATTCCCTATACAGAAGCAAGCTGCTAGGATCGAAAAGGTTCCTAGCACTCTTCTCTGACGTCGATATATCCTTAGTGTTTCATACAACGAGGCAAAAGATTTGACTCCGAGACAAGGTAGCATATTGCAGCACTTTATAGTTTCACTTGAAGACGAAAAACTCCAGCCATTTCTGTTTCTTAGAGGAGGAAAACCACCCCTGGTTTGTACAAATACTGTGGCCGGGTTTGACAGTTTGAACATATACCACCTTATATGCAAGTGCATGTACCAGTTAACCATGAATATTCGCATGACACATGAAAAAAATGGGAGGCATGAAATTCGGTATTTAATTTTGTTAGAGAATATATAATTTGGAAAGCCATACAATCTACTACAATATGATTTCATTGTTATTATCCAGTAACTTACTAATTTCATGTATTTTCTTCTAAATGGTTCAGAAATCATGCATATCTGTACACACTTTTTGAGATAACTAACTACAGCTTGGGGAATACACCTAAACTCTCGTTCATCACATACAATTGTTTGCAGATACGGTATTTTTCTGAAATTTTTTAGGAAGAACCAGATCAACTCATCAAGCAACAAGAATTAAGTCAAGAATACAAGAAAATAGTTACACCTTCAGTTTTTTGTCATGGTTTGCCCCTATTAATTATATAAATACCCATCTACTCCATTGATTAATCTTAGGTATATAGAGTTTTGATGCTTTGTTAATAAATATAATCCATGTATTGTAAATTTAATGTGGATTTTCCCACTATGTACCATATATATTTTACACAAAATATTCTCTCTCATCTTTCCAAAAAACAATTAGCGTACATAGACCGCCCATTTCCTAGATCATTGCGTAAATTCGAAATGTGCCCTACATTAATCAAATACTATGAGGGAACATCTACACCACTACCAATGTGTAATCAACATAGACATTTGGTGAAAAATGCTGGGTCGAAAAAAATATGAACCAAAAACCAACATATGTAGCTATATATGTCCAAAACCACTATTCAGACGTGGTGATCAACTCCAAACATCGTATAAGGATTAGATCTCACGTATAAGGATTTAAAATTTCGAGGCAGAACTACTCCTATATATGCATAATCCGCTATAATATAAAAAAAATCTCAACTCGTATAGAGCCTAGATTCAAGAACACGATTTCAACCAAATTTCAACTCCTTTTTTTTGCGAGGGAACCAAATTTGAACTCCTATATATAGATTTCAACGAAACCGATGAATTACATTAAGAATTTCCTAACCACTTACAAATTAACACACCAGTCTCTCACTAAACCAAATATATGCATGCAGCCATACACACGTCAAAACACTTGAATTAATCATATTACTGATCACCATGAAAAGAATCATACGAATATGTTACCGGGAAAAAATATCAAAAAAGTGTGGTACACGCACAAAAAAGCAAAAACAAATCTTGCATATGGTGATCAGGGCGATCGGTGTGCTGTCCACACTGCATGCAGCCAGCGCAATATACGAGTTTTTTTAATAAAAAAGACTGCAGACATACACACCCCTCTTCGCCGGCCAACACAACTAATGTCAGTATATCTCCGAGCCGTCGCCACCATCCTTCTTCTCTGACTCCGGCTACCTTCTTCTCTGCCAGGCGCCTTCAGCGCGTCACCTCGAGAAAAAATGGAAAATAAAGGTGGGGAACGGACCTTCGTCCGAAGGCATTAATTTAGCGATCTTCACCGGAGCTCACCAACACAGAAGAGAGGCGTCGGAGGGAAGGAAAATAAAGGTGACGAAAAGGTAGAGCTGGCTGCATTAGTGAGAGGCCCTAAACATTGGTTCTGCCGTTGTGGATGCTTAATTTATGAGAGAGGGAGGAGGGAGAGCACGCTGCATATATGGACTATGGTCACGAGGAGCAACAGCCCTGCACACACATTCCCAAAGAAACAGTCCAGTCGTCCAGAGTCTGTACGCACACCTCACCTCTTCGCTGCCACAACACACCGGCAGATCCCGCGAAAGCGCGTACGGCGAAAGAGAACCAGCCATGAGCGTCGAAGCCGAAGCAGGCGAGCCTTCGCCGTGGCGGCGGCGGCCGGAGCAGGCCTGGACGACGGCGAGAGGCGCCCGCCGGTGGGCCCCTCCGGCAAGCTCGCCAGGTCCGAGCACGAGGAGGACACGGAGGCCGCTGGTGACTTGCCTTGGCGTGCCAAGGCATACGTACGCCTGCGCGGCGTGTCGCCTCACCTTCCGCGCGACGTCAATTCAAGAAGCTGCTCGCCCACCTGTCGCCGTCGCCGGGGCCGGCCGGGGCCCGTCCCGGGGCTCGACGTCTTCGCGGTCCTCCTCGGCGGTGGCCGGAAGATCTGGCTGGTCGATGACGGGCTCGCCGCAAGGCCGCCGGAGCCGCTGCGCGGCAGGGTCTTCCACGCGCCCGAGCTGAACCCCGAACCCGGCGTGGGCGCGAGGGCAATCCGCCGGTACTTCCCCGATGGTCTCTAGCTCTGAAAAGAACGGAAATGATCAATCGTGTTGTTGCTAGCTAGCTAGATCGATCACCATGCATGGAATCTAGTTGCGTTTCTTGATTAGTTTGGCTTGTTGCCTTTAACTTGCATAGTTGATCTGTCATCCGTACGTGGGTTGTGTGAACCCCATCCTAAAATTCTGTCATTTATTTGTTATGTGGTAACGATAGAGAACGATGAAAAATGTGTGTACGGTGGGCTGATATGATATTGTCAATCAGATATATTTTTGCGTGAAATATCAATTAGATTTTTTTTTGGTTTAAGGATCTATTTAGCATTACAATTGATTACGACGTACAATTAATCTTGTTTGGTTGAGCCGTTTTGGTACTTAGTCTAGTTGTTTATGTTAATCAAGTTGCAAAGGGGTTATTTTCAGGGGCTATTTGATAAAATGCCCCACATTTGTTGAGACTTTGCTAAAAACGAACCCGTTTCTGTGGCATAGACAAAATGACCTGTTGAGCACTGAGAGTTTGATAAAACGCCCCATTTGGGCAATTTAACCATTGATGAATTATTAGCCTCATCAGGATGACGCGAAATGACCCTCTTGCCCCTCCCTATTTTGGCCAAAAGGCGCACTCGGCCAGGGACCCGGACTCGCCCTAATTTCCCCATCTTGCTCCTCGGTCCAACCCGCCGCCGCCGCCCCCCGTCCTCCCCTCCGCCGGCCACCCTGTCGAGGCTCCCGCCGCCTACCTCCTCCGCGCGCCGCCGACCTCTGCCCCAAGCCCCTCCCCTGCTTTCCCCATCTTGCTCCTTCTCCCGGTCGAACCCGCCGCCGCCGCCCCCCGTCCTCCCCTCCGTCGGCCACCACGTCGAGGCTCCCGCCGCCTACCTCCTCCGCGCGCCGCCGACCTCTGCCCCAATCCCCTCCATCTCCCTGCTCTACCTACCCGGGTCGTCCCCACTGTACCGGTGCCACGTCCCGTGGAGTGAATCGAGCCCAGCCCCGGCAATGGGCCTCCGACTCGACGGCGAGACGGCATAGCTCGTGCCTCAAATCTAGGTGCGCGTTCCGTGCTCGTCCCCTTCCTTTGATGCTGGTATTCCTCCTCCTCCCTCCTCTGAATTAGCTGCGATGTGGCTAGGTTTAGGCAGCGCTTGGCAGAGAAGCTCGCGGCGGCGGTGATGGCGCAGTCTAGCTCGTCGACGGCGAGGGTGCAGCAACTCGACGTCCCCCTGGTGGATTGCCCCCGTTGCAGCGGTGCTCGGCTGCTGCTCCTGACGTCCAAGACGAAGTCCACAGCGGGCCAGGTTTTCGTAAAGTGCCCGAACAATCAAGCTTGGGTGAAGGTTGTAATGAACGCCGGATTCGTGGTTTTGTTCGATTTGCATTTGAATCGATTGAACGTGTGCAGGCACCGAAGAAATGCAGTTTTTTCAAATGGTTGGACGAGTATCGTGCTTATCTAGAGCAGATCGGCATCGGCATGGAGCATGAAGGAATTAGCGAGCGAAATGGGGAATGGAAGGTTGAAGATGAACCGAAGAAGACGAAAGCCGAAGATGGATATAACCCTCTGATTCGCGATCAGATTGATGTTCTGAAGCTTGAAATGAGAGAGTTGAATGTCGCAATGAGGAAGATATCTCGATACCAGGATATGCAAATGGTTATGAATGCAATGCTTATTGTCTTTGTAATGTTTGGCATGATGATGAGTATTGCTAAGTACTAGCACCCAGTGTTGTTCTGAACTAGTTGTTATGGATATAACCCTCTGTTTTAGAACAATATGTAATATCATGTAATGTGTTTTGTGATCAATGGAGTATGTTCTGGTTAGAGCAAATTTATCTTTTTGGTTCTGAAATTTTGTGAAATAATAGATCTCATCTATCTCACCTGAAGGGGTTTTTCCATACAAGTTACTCCCGCTTTGGCACCAGAAGACATGAGTCATGATACTGAAGAAAATACATATATTGATCTTGCTTCAGAAAAACAGAAAGAACTGCAAGTTTTCAGTCACGTTGTACATTTCTAACTTCTCTTCTCAGCATAATGCTATACTTTCAGCTCCTCGACCTCTAATTGTATCCATAGTTTAACTTGGCTAACCCAATCTAATAAGAGGTGTCACAAAAGGATGGCGGGTATTATCTGTACACTGTTTGATTATCGAACAACATTGTCATCAATTTCAGTGTACGAGAAAGCTTACAACAATGCGTAGCTCTCTGACTTCAAAAGATTAACACCTGAATAATGCACACAATGGCATCTCTATGAATAATTTCTTTTTTCTTGACATTACAAGGACCCTTGCTTTACAGTAAATACTAATGTGTATAAAAATCACAGCAGTTTCCTCTGATCAATTGGTCTTAGTGCGAGCCATTCTTTTACAAATGCCTTGAACATATTGCAAAATGCAGGATTACTCTTCAAGAGCTGACCACTTGCTTTCTTGACATTAGTAGAACATAAAGGTGAGAAGGATTTGAACAAATACTTCAAACATTTCATAAACACACAGTGCCAGCAATAAATACTTCTCAGTAAGCACCAGCAGCTCAATATGAAGCAATCAGGCAAACACTTTATATTGGACAGTGGTAACACAGGCAAATCAGCTCAATATGAAGCAATCAGGCAATCAGCTCAATATGAAGCAATCAGGCATACATACAAGAAGGGCATAAAACATTCAAATACGCAAACACTTTATATTGGACAGTGGTAACACAGTTCAAATAACTAGTCTTCTAAGTATTAACTGAGTTGCACACTCAGTAATTACATGGCAGAAGTGAGTTCGTTTCTCATCGAGCACATTACAAAAGATTAGTCCTACTTCTCAGACCAAAACAACAGTACTTATATAGAATTTTAGTCTGCTCTCTTCTTCCTTGGTGTGATCTTCTTTCCGACAGCAGATATTGGTGGAGAAACAGTACTTCCTGATGCTTGAATTGACGATGTTGCAAGGGCTAGTTGGCTGCACATTGTGATCAATGGAATTAAATTCTTGTACAGTTAGCACTAATGGAATTCAAATAATTGTAGCTCTATTTTCTACCTCCTTGTGACCGGACCGGGGCTGCTTGGTAGAATAACCAACGGAGCAGTGCCATGAGATGGGCTGCATTGTATATCAACGTCCGTAGCATCATTCCTCTTTCTACATTTCCTTTTCCTGTCAAACACATGAACAGAGGTTAGGGATAGACAATACATGTATAGAATTGTGAATATAAATATATAGCACCTTTTCTTTACTCCATTGGTTGGGCAAGTAGATTGCCTATTTCCGAGCTCCCCACACTTCTTACACTTCTGTTTGCTTCCCAACTGAGCTTTCTTGCCTTTTGTACTACTACTCCCTCCTTTCTCGAGGCAACTTTTCAATCTTAGCTTCCTAGGCTTTCCAGCTGACCTTTTGGAAAGTGGAGCGTGCATAACAAAGCCTAAATCCACCTTAGGCCACTGAGACCTATCTGTAAGTGGCTCAACATCTCCCTGATATGCTAGTCTGAACCGCTGGAGGGAGAAGTACTCATGCAGGTATTGGTCCAGCACAACATTTCTCTTTTCAATCAAGAATGCAAGTGCATGTATGCATGGCTTACCAGTGTGTTGCCACTCAAGGCAGGTGCACTCATGCTTGTCTATGTCAACCACATGCCTCAAGTTGTTGTTGGCGGTATCCCTAACCTCACACTTCCCTTTATTAGACCTACCCACCTTCAACTGCCCAAGACCTCTACTCTTGTTGTTTATTTGTTGTACAACTGCCGGTAGCATCCACCCTCGAAGCTTCTCCCCGATCATTCTCCTTTTGTCAAATAACCTCATTACCTTCTCTCTAAGAGTATCAGCTAACTCTTCTACGGGCAGATCTTTCACATCTCTTATCCAATTGTTGAAGCACTCTGCTAAGTTGTTATGGATGTATTCACACTTTATCTCACTGTCAAAGCTAGACCTCCTCCACTTCAAATTGTGGTGATCCTTCAAATATTTAGCCACAGTAGGACTTGCCTGCAGAACTTTGTTAATATGATACTCATACTCTTCAGCTCTGTATGCCTTAGCAACAGGCCACATATGCCCAAAAACTTCTCCATGGTACTTTTTAACAAAGTTTATCACTAAATGCCTAAAACACTCTCTTTGTTCCGCATGCGGAAAAACTGTCCTAACTGCATTTTCTAATCCTTTGCATGCATCAGTACATATTGCTAGTTTTGGAAGAGTCCCCATGGCCCTATGCAACTGCCTCATAAACCATGTCCAATTATCTTGTGTCTCACTCTCAATGAAACCAAATGCAATAGGGTACATCCAGTTATGTCCATCTAATACTACACATGAAGCTAAGTGACCATTGCACTTCCCATTTAATGCAGTTGAATCTATGCTAAGGTAAGGTCTACATCCAGCAATAAATCCATCAATGCAAGGTTTAAGAGCCATAAAGAATCTATGAAAATAGACTTTACCATCCACAGTTTTTGTATCTACCTCAACAAAACTTCCTGGAGAGCGCTTCTCCATTTCTGCTTTGAAGTGGAATAGGTTCTGGAAGCTGCTAGCCCAACTGCCATATATATCCGTCAGTGCCCGCTCTCTCCCCTTCCAGACAGTGTGATAGCCAATGGTTACATTATAGTCTGCCTGGAGCTTGTCCTGTAAATCCTTGCAACCAATGTTGGGCTGATTCCTCAATATAGAGACTGACCTGTCTGCAACCCAAGCCTGTGATGCCATACCTCATGTCAACCTGCTACTCGAAGAACATGTATGATTCCCACCTACCTTGGTAACCTGCGTGCACAACATGTCATTAGTGAAAATACCATATAACATAAATCAAAAACAAGTTAGCATGTTAGTACCCTTGTTCTTGTATTATCATGCATCACACGACATGTTATCTTCCATGGTCATCGGTCAGCCTTACAATATCCCATCCACCTCTTCTTATCAGCTTTTGATGTCCCCAAGTCAAATTCCTCATTGATTGCATATTGCCTTATAGCCATCCTACACTCTTTCATTGATGGAAATATTTTGCCCATCTCTATTATTGGATGATCCTTATCATATGCTATTTCTAGGTCTTATGGAACTTCATCGTCGACTGGAATAGCTGCTTCAGCAACTAACTCCTCATCGACATCACACTCAACAACAGGAGCAGGCTCATTCTGTTGCTGAACATCATCTACTATTCCAAGTACTAGGCACATGTTTTCTTCTGATATAGGAGCTAATTCATCATCAATAGGAGCTATCTCAATACTTGACCAATCAATTTCAGCTTCAGCCTCAGAGTGCACAAATCTCTCATTGCTAACATGCACATTGCAAGTTTCTGCACTGCCAACAAATGATGCACTACCAACACTGGGTTGGATAATTTCATAAGCTGATAAATTCACGTTGTCAACTATCACACTAGATTGGCTAGCATCTTCATGACACTGATTCAAACAGGAAGATGCTTCCCTATTCACAATGTCCACTACCTCAGCTATGAGAAATACTTCTTTCTCAACCAATCTGTCAGTGAATACTGTCAATAGCTCTAAGTTGTGATTTATCCTGTCAACCACATCCAATTGCTTGTCATGGCAGAATACTTGCACCTCCTGCCCAGAACCCCAAGCAATTGCCTCCCCAAGCTTTTTGACTAACTTATCCAGCGTGAGCCCCCTCAAGCTAACCTCTAACTCCAAATCATGTTTGTCTAACTGACGTTTAGTGCCATCATCAAGCCTTGCGACATATCGAAGAACTCTAACTCTTACTTTAAACATGTTGTTCCTACGAATTTTTCACATTTTTCAAACAAATTGAAAGTTAGACCTCTACACTAAGTCTTCGGTTCAATGAAATATTGACAACCATCGAGCAGAGGGAGCCGAGGCTACTAACCCATCGAGAAGCAGGCCCTCCGGCTCCATGCTGGACGCACACTCCTCCTCAACCCCTTCCAATTGACCAACAAGCTCTTATCCATCTTCCATCATCTAGGGTTCATATGACAAAGGGATAAAAGAAATTAGAGAGAAGCAGGAGCACGGGAAGAGGAATTGAAGGGAGGATATCTGCACTCACCTGGATCCCTCGCTGGATGGTCGGTGGATTCACTCCGATGCTCGACGTTCACTCCATGGGACGTGGCGCCGGTTCGGTGGGGACGACCCGCGTAGGTAGAGCAGGGAGATGGAGGGGCTTGGGGCAGAGGTCGGCGGCGCGCGGAGGAGGTAGGCGGCGGGAGCCTCGACGGGGTGGCCGGCAGAGGGGAGGACGGGGGGCGGCGGCGGCGGGTTGGACCGAGGAGCAAGATGGGGAAATTAGGGCGAGTCCGGGTCCCTGGCCGAGTGCGCCTTTTGGCCAAAATAGGGAGGGGCAAGAGGGTCATTTCGCATCATCCTGATGAGGCTAATAATTCATCAATGGTTAAATTGCCCAAATGGGGCGTTTTATCAAACTCTCAGTGCTCAACAGGTCATTTTGTCTATGCCACAGAAACGGGTTTGTTTTTAGCAAAGTCTCAACAAATGTGGGGCATTTTATCAAATAGCCCTATTTTCAGGTGGCAGCTGGGATGTATATTAGTTTGTTCCGGAATATATATGGGATGACTTGTTACTGACAACCATTAGATAATATAATTTTTCTAACTTTGAATGGATTCTTCAAAAACAAAATAATGGACTGGCTTGACACAGTAGTTTAGAAAAAAGAATTTCACCACAACCTGCAATTTGAGGTCCTTTTGGCATTACAGTGAGTGGATCATTATACTTTCAGTCTGTTTTTTAATCAAGTTGCAAATAGATTGTTTTCAAGCGCGGCAACAAGGATCTATTATTTCGTTCCAATGAAATGCTAGGGTACAACCACTAGATAACATAATATATCTCGCTAATTTGATTCACTGCTTCTTTTCCACAATAGCTTAATTTAAAGCAAGAACAACATCACAACCACAATTTGAGCCTTATTTTCATTTTCGTTTGTTGTGGACTTGTGGTCCATATAGTGTTGCAACAACTGACATGTTTGTTTCTTAAATGATTCCACAACCTAGCTAGTGAAACTGCTTCGACATCATTAGAACAAAAGTAATTAGTTTAATATCGGAATAAACGTGCGAGTCCGTGATTTAATATATGTATCCGTAAGGACAAAATTAACCGCTTTGCAATGTAAGACAAAACTGAACGGTATTCTACTAAATGCATGTATATGTGCGCAATCAAAAGAGTCCTCTTAGACAACGAAGCGACAAGACATGCATGATATTTTTTACGAATACATATTTTCACACGAACGAAACTGCTTTGACAACGTAGGGACAAAAGGGCATGTACATGCCTTATTAACTAATAATGCATGTTCCGTACGATCGAACGAAACATATTTGAGGACATACGTAACAAAAGATTTTGTCAAATATATAGATGTGTATTCTCATGCAAGAGATGTGTCAGCGTAATAACTTTTGTACAGATAATTGGCTTCCACGGCTTTCCACATCATAGCGCTTCTTTCGATTTTTCGTAATATGCTAAACCTTGTTCAAGTTTCTGTAAGAGCATTGTTATTTTGTTATCAAAGATAGTGGAATCCGGGGATACCATCGTCTCAAAAAGTAGTTTCTATGAAAATATGGGACCTCTTCTTATCTTAAAAAGAACAAGAAATTCATCTTATATGTAAGCTAGCATAGCATGTATCACACGATCCATCTAAGAATGAACAACTTCAAGATCAAATTGGACGTTGGTGAAGTGTTATTGGATGTTCGAGAGTTACTACGTTGTTGTATTCCAGCCAGAAGGGCTAGATCTGGAGAGATATCACAAGTCTTCTTCTTCTGCAGTAAATATTTGGATGCAATCTCCATCGATCTTTTCCATTAATTTGTGAAAGGGGAAAAGTAATAACACAAGATCGAAATCAAGAAGATCTTGTCCGCTGTATATTGTCCACGTTCAAAGTAATTAATTAAGATCTTCTCCACCACCCAATTTAGTTCTTTTGTTCTGTCGCGTTGTATTAATTTGCTGCCATGTTTATTTGTTGTTGAAGCTAATTTGCAGCCATGTTTCTTTACAGTTAATTTGTTGCCATGTTTACTCATCGGTGATGCATGTAATTAACGCGGTCGTCTGTTTGCATTATCGAGTTTGATATGCACAGTTACCTAGTTGGGCTGTATAATTTACACTGATCTGGGCTGCTTCTTGGTAATTGACATATTTTTGGGCTACAATTTCACTCAATTTTAATCTAGGTTGGACCTTGGTTGGGGCCTCAACTCGAGAGCGGATTTTCTACCGTGCACGCTATATAAAGTAGCAGAATCCACCGTTGAATGCATTTTGGGATCTGTGTCTGTATTGCAGCAATTATTGCTATACATTTCTATACTCTGTACACAATACAAAGCTTTTCTCTCTCCCCTTTTATTCCCCTCTCCATCACGTATGCGCTGTTACTCTTCTTCCTGCTCGCTACGCTCCTCGCTAGATCCAGCCTCCGCCCTGCTCGCCCTGCCCTGCGAGCTCCCCGAGGCTCCGCCGCCCCCGTCCGCGAGTCCCGCCACCCGTCCCCGAGCTCCGCCGCCCGTCGTGCGACGTGGACGTGCTGCTCTCCGCGAAGGCCGCGCTCGGTGACCCGACCGGCGCGCTCGCGTCCTGGACCAACGCCAGCGCCGGCCCCTGCGCGTGGCCCGGCGTGTCCTGTGACGCGCGCTCCGGCGCGGCCGTCGGCCTCGACCTCTCCGGCCGCAACCTCTCGGGCAAGCTATTGCTGCTGCTGTATTTTTCCTATCAGGGTGATGGTTCTGTTAGACGCAAAAGGATGTTCCAGACAAAATTTGCACTGTGATTTGAGCACAAACAATGAAAATGTTGTCAAAATCAGCGTGGATTTGAAACTTTTTAGTTTTTCCTTGCATTTGCAGGGTCCATTTCTTCGATACTTTAAAAAAAACAGTGATTTTGAAGCACCATTGTCGGCGGAATGGGGCCCAGGGTACCCCTAACCGCCGGCGGAGGCCAATCGGATGCCGCAGAGGGTGACGCATGGCGCTCCGGTCGCTGGGGCCTTGGGCCCCACCCGGATCGTCGTACGAAGCCCGCGGCCAATCCCAAGGAACCGGGGTTCTCCTCCAGAGACTGCATCCGCAAACCAGAAGGAATCGTGGGCCTCCGGGAATCCACGGCCCATGCGCTGAGCGAGCACTCGGGGTCCGTCCCCGAGCGCTCGGCGTCCCAGAAGGCGAAAGGCGCGCTCGGGGTCCCCTCCCGAGCGCTCGGCATCTTGGCAGATGAGGGGCCCAGGGGAGCGCTCGGGGTCCGCCCCCCGAGCACTCTCCCTCGGGCTCCCCCTTCAAGGCGCCCCGAGCGGCCCCCCAGCGGGTGCTCCGCGAGCGCTCGGGGTTGCTCAGGGGCGCGTAGAAGACAACTGGCGCCCCTCCTAGCGAAGGAGGTCACTCGGGACCGAGTGCCCGGGGGATGACGTGTCCTCTGGTGGAGCCCTCGTCTGATGGTGATATGCCACCCGGGTATTAC
>JAGXJF010000001.1:0-37381 GCA_019208055.1 Stipa capillata | reverse complement strand
GGGAGTGTTAGGAATCGATGAATCCCTGCTTAAGGAACCGACGTGCAGTTGTTAACATGGCAACTGCCGACGGTTGCTCACGTCTTTTCCAAACATTGCATCCCTTGTAAATCTATATAAGCACTTCATTTATGAATAAAGAACAACACTTTCCATTTTGTTCATCGCAAATCTTGAGTTCAAACAGCTTTGCCAAATTTTTGTTTACGTGCTCTCACACCCACCCACCCATCTTCATTGGTTACCTTACCTTCCCTTCCGGTCGACGCAAACTGAATTTAAGCTTACATTTTGAAGATATCTTCAACCAACAAATCGATCTCTAATTTAACTTAGTCCATTCACCTCCCTGTGCACGGTACTGTCCGGAGCCCTCACCGGCACCGTCCATTCTTTTTCGACTCACCACTTTTACACAGTCTATTGTCGTCCTGCTCCGCCTTGCCCCATTTCTTCTCTGCGAGACCATCCACCGTCGCCCTTCTTTGTGTTGTCGTCACCCACCGCCACCGACACCGATACCAACACCGCCCGGAAGCCAGCATGTGCTGCAGTACGGGTGGTCGATCGTCCGTACAATAGTTTCACGGTTAGGGGAGCTAGGGGACGCCGCTGGATTTTAGACTCGTGGGCGACCGTCAGATAGTTTGCTCCCCAGAAACATCACGCTACCAAAAATTCAGCTAACGTCGCCGATCAAAAAACCCGTCTCTTCCCGCGCGGTGAAGAGAAATCCTACGTGGCGGACCACTCGCCACTCGCCAACATCGCCAGCAACCACCTCACGCATCTCTCCGCAGAGCGGCTGCCACGTCGCCTCCCATGGCGACCGCAGCCACCGCCGCGGCCGCGGCCGTCCCCGCCGGCCGCCACCGCCTAGGCCTGCGCCCTCTCCCCAGCCCGCGCCGCCTGCGCATCCCTGGCTCCGCCTCCGCCTCCGCCTCCGCCGCCTCTTCTTCCTCGTCAGCCCCGTCCACCTCCGCGTCGTCCTCGTCGCTGTCTACCCCGGTGGCGCCGCCGGCGGAGGGGGGAGGGAGGCTGGTGGCGGAGCTGGTGGGCGCGTTCAACGAGCTGACGGAGCGGATGGGGGAGGGCCTGGCGACCTCCTCCTCGTCGCGCCTGCTCTTCCGCGCGCTCAAGCTGGCCCTCCCCGCCCTCCGCGACGGCGACGGCGGCCGGGCCCTCGCGCGAGCACTCGCTGTCGCCGCCTCCCTCGCCGACCTCCAGGTACTTTGCCCGAGCCCAGCAGTTGGTTTCTTGGTCGTATGTACTAGAGGTTAAAAAATTTTAGCCTGTTACTCGTCGATTCTTGGCTCCAGTTCATGTTCTTGTTACTATCATGTCAAGTTTGCAAACTGAAACAAGAATTGTGCTTATCGAATAAACCATGGTTGGCTCGATTTCCCAAATTGGGTGCAATGCATTACGTTTATTCCATTATAGTGATCTCAGTGGTCCACTTAGATAGCTGCGATGATTTATGGATGTAGTAGATGAATTGGCTCTATGTGTAATCGAGCATGCGAGGAATAGAGTCACTCCCAAATGAGTGAACTCTTTCTGAAATATATTCAGCGTACACCTTGGTGTTTTGATGCTGTTTGTGTTGAAGGAAGTCACCAAATATTGTTGTTTACGGCAACTAGAACTCAGAAACAAGAATCAGTTCTCTTGTCGGGGCAGTAGCTGCCATTTTGCATTTCATAGTTACGCTTCATTTTATATCAATTCTGAAAATCAACCGCCTAGATATATGTTTGTTCAGTTCTATGTTACTGATTATCATTGTTTGGTTCATAATTTCCATTTGGATGCTCTTTGTACCATGAGTACAAGGTATCCATTTTTTATTTTTGAGGGAAAAGTAAAAGATATACTATCATGTTTAAACTGTAATATTGATGGTCAGGGCTTGTTCTGGACTAGCAATACCTGGTTAGTGCTATTATTCGGCTCTTTTACACATCATTTTCTAAGTGCTCCATTTCCTGTTAAGTTATGGTGATTCTAAAGAGATTTACTCTGCTATGTGTCATTATACAGTTAAGCTCTCAAGTTTAACAAGGCTTTTGACTTCTTGCTGTATGCATGACGGCAGATGGATGCTGAAGTTATTTCAGCTGGCATACTGAGAGAAGCGCTTGATGCAGGAACGATAAGCATGAGGGATGTAAAAGCTCAGATTGGAATCAGCATAGCTCATTTGCTGCACGAGAGCTTACGGCTTAAGCACGCTCCTTCGAAGGTTGATGTATTGGATGATGAAAGTGCGAGCGCATTGAGAAAGTTTTGTCTTTCTTACTATGACATCCGTGCGGTGATCTTGGAGCTTGCTCTGAAACTCGATATGATGAGACACCTCGACTACCTCCCTAAGTATCTTCAGCAGATAAAAGCTCTTGAAGTAATGAAGATATATGCCCCACTTGCCCATGCTGTTGGGGCAGGTAATCTATCCCTAGAGTTGGAGGATCTTTCTTTTCAGTACTTGTTTCCTCATTCATATGACCACGTCGATCAATGGTTGAGGAACCGAGAAGCTGAGTGCAAGCTCTTGATAGACGCCTACAAGGCGCAGTTGCTTCAGGAACTCAAATCCGATAACGAATTGAACAAGATTGTGCAGGATATCTCAATTGAGGGACGATACAAAAGCCGTTTCAGTACTATGAAAAAGTTAGTGAAAGATGGCCGGAAACCAGAAGAGGTAAATGACATACTTGGTTTACGGGTAATCTTGGACACGCGATGTGATAGTGGCTCATCTGAGTGGGGCTCCAGGGCCTGTCACAGGGTGCACGAAATCATTCGAGCTCTGTGGAAGGAAGTGCCAGGTAGGACAAAGGATTATGTCACACAGCCAAAAGGAAATGGCTATCAGAGCCTGCATGTGGCAATTGATGTAAGTGAACCTGGGAAGACGAGGCCGCTAATGGAGATACAAATACGCACCAAGGAGATGCACAGAATTGCTATTGGTGGAGAAGCGTCTCACTCTCTCTACAAAGGCGGTCTTACTGATCCTGGGGAGGTGACACATCTGCCTAATTCTCATTCTTTTCCTTCGTTTACAGTACGCATTCTTTGGATTTAGCAAGGCACTGGAAGTACCTTTCAAAACATATTAGATTAGTGTTTTTCTATAAGCAGGAAACCCAAAAATCTACAAACGTGGGCTTGATGGATTATATTTAATGCTGCTTGCTCGAAGATACACCTAAAATAGATCTTGCATGTGAGGCTTCTTACTGAAATTGTCACTGGGTCATAACAGTTAGTTCAGAGCTCACAACTTAGATGGTAGCGACCTGGTTTCGTTTATGTTCCTAACTGATACTCTCGTCTACTGATTTGATCCTGAAAGAGGTTTATCTTGTAATGTTGGAACAAGTATTCTTTATACCTTTCTGAGACTAAACTGAAAGAACTCTTTTTGGGCATGACTAAGAATCTGCATTCTTTGAATTTTGTCCAGGCCAAAAGACTCAAGGCTATTATGTTGGCTGCAGCAGAGTTAGCAGCTCTGCGCCTTCGAGACCTCCCAGCCAGTGGTTCTCGAGGAGGTGAATGCAAGAACCAGGCTTTCTGCCTGCTAGATAAAAACGGGGACGGGAGGATCAGCATCGAGGAGCTCACGGAGGTGATGGAAGATCTCGGCGCCAGGGGCAAGGATGCTTGGGAGCTCATGCATCTCCTAGATGCAAACAGCGATGGGTCCCTGAGCTTTGATGAATTCGATTCATTCCAGAGACAGGTGGGTACAAGTTTAATATCTGCGATGAATCATCCTTACACTGCTATATTCTGAAAATGCTCTTCGACCCACGTAGTTTTGATATGTTTGAAGTGTTTCTGGCTTATTAGGTTGAGTTGATGAGAAGCTTGGAGGACAGGGATGACCACTACACGAAGATACTGAAGGATAAGCTGCAGACAATAGACAGTGCAGGCCTCATTCACTTTTACCGCAAGGAGC
This sequence comes from Stipa capillata, assembly GCA_019208055.1. NCBI lineage: Eukaryota > Viridiplantae > Streptophyta > Magnoliopsida > Poales > Poaceae > Stipa > Stipa capillata. The sequence continues at coordinate 33,405 of JAGXJF010000001.1, read as the reverse complement.
TGGGCGATAAACTGCTTGTGAGCTGAAATGGAACTTAATACAAGTTACTGAACGAAACCAACCAAATTACCAACTTGTAGTTTGATGTTGGTGCATACTGCATTGAGATGTAATCACATGATTGAGTTGTACATACTTGCTGATTGTATGTGGAGTTATAGATCAAGTCTGAGGAAGTTAAGGTTGTTCTCCACGTTGTACCAGAAGCTAGCTGTCTTGTATATAACTTTGTAAAAATGGTATGCCTCTATTGGTGGTACTTTAGTACATGTTTGACAGAAAATAGCCATGGAAAACATTTAACATCCGACATTATATTTCTCTGTCTGCACTTCCGCTCGTGGTATTTCAGAGTAAAAATAATTACTATTAATATTTATTTGCTTCGGTACTCCTCTTTTACGAACTTAACGAATGTAAAAGCAAAATTAGTTTTGTTTAAAGCTCAAGTGAATTAGTTAATATTAAGTGAGAGAAAATATGTACCAACATAAACAATAAATAAAACTCAGCATCATTATATACATACAAAATTTAGGCTGTTAATATTTACAAAGCAGGTGGTATTACCTGTGCCTTCACTGTTTTCTAAAATTGCGCAAAGGCCCGTCTGAACTTTTTTTTTGAGGGGGTTGGTTCAGTGGCTACCAACGTGGGGCCACATTTCAGACGTACAATTCCACGGTCTTATATCATCACGAATCCAACACATAAGATCAAAATTCATCAAAAGTGCAGAAATAGTTTAATAAGGTCACATAGGGCCTATTCGGCAGCCCTCCACTCCCCAAAATCCTCAACTCCACTCCACAGTCCACACTCCTCCACTCCACGGTCCAACTCCAGAGAAGGCTGCCGGAGCGCAGCTGCGCCGGGCGCTGGCTGCCGCAGCTCGCCGGCCGTCGGGACGTCACCCTCACGACGAGTAGCGCCTGCTGCGCGGCACGCCGGTCCTGTGGTCTCGCTGTCGGCCGTCGGGGGCAGTCGGAGGCGGAGATGAGAGGCGGCCTTGCGCTGCCGAGGCGGGCTAGCGCGGACGAGGGGGATGGCGGGAGGCGGAGATGCGAGGCGACGGTGGTGGGAGGCTCACGTGCGTCGGAGACAGGGACCGCGGGTGGCTGGCGGCGGCGATGCGCGCCGCTGTGGCGATGGCTAGGGTTCGGGACGGGAGCAGGGGAATCGGGTGCTGCTCCAGGGAGGGGATTGTGTTTTTTGGCCTGATTGAACCGGTAAGTGATGGCAATGGCAGGTAAAAACACCGAACTCCAGGGGTAGTTTCGTACGTGGGGGAGCAGAGTTGGGGAGCGGAGCACACGGAGCATCACTTTTGGTGCTCCGGCAAGATACACTGCGACACGCTCCACTCCGAGCTTCGAAAAATGCAAAATTGGGGCGTTCGGTACTGCTCCGCCCGCTCTGGGAGCAGAGTTGGGGAGCAGAGGGCTGCCGAACAGGTCCATAGTATCATGATTCCAACATCTAGATTCACAATTGCTAACTGGTGTGATTTCTTTGCAAATTGGTATGATTCCTTGACAAATGGCTTATTATGATGTTTGGGCGGGGATAGCATATATGAACTGATAAAAAAAGTTCTGCTAATAGTTTGTGGGGGCATGGCCCCCATGGCCCCCACACTGGATCCGCCCATGCTACAGGTTGTCGACGAAGCAGCTAGCACAGTCTTTTTTCTCGAACATACTCCTAAGTGTATGTCACTTTGTATTAGAGAAAGGCAGCTAGCACGGTCTTGAATGATCGATTTGCTCAAAGACTTAAAGCAACGCCACCTCCAGAGCAAGATGTTAGCCACGATGGCGCGGACGACCCCGGCAGCCGAGATATCATAATCGCGAAATACCTTGGCGTTTCTGCTCTTCCAGAAGTTCCAGAGAATGGCCGAGACGGAGGTGGTACGAAGCTTGTCACTAGAAGGAAGCAACTACTTGCAGCGAGCAGGAGGCGTGAGATTTCCAAATGCCCGCAAGAGGATCTTCAGGAACAACTTCCAGTGAGAGGTGACAGGCACCGCGCATGAAGTCATGGAGAAGGTCGTGGCAAAGGCAGACAGCAGGCGGACGTCGTCCACATCCCGGGGCACCAGGGATATGAAGGTTGTCTTCAAGGCTAGGAGCAGAGAGGGCGTCTTGAACGGAGATGCTGTGTCGCCGGGCATGCGAGAAAATGGCATGATAGCGAACTGCGAGGGGGCCTCTAGATGAAATGAAAACAACAAAAGAGTAGTTTAAATACTGCATCTCTCTAGGATAAATACTCCTTCGCTACCATTTTTCCATCTCCTTGTAGAAATATAGGAATTACATAGTAAAAACTGGTATCTCGCTATAAAAATTCAGCGTAGCAAGCTTGGCAATGGGATCCTTCAGAACAGAGGGGCAGCAGGTGGTTAGATGGTCCAAGCCATCGATCGCCATGACTTTTTGCAAGTCATGGCAATGGTGCTGCTCGGCTAGCGCCAGGATGGTCGCCGCCGTGCTCATGTTGATGTACTCGCACAGCTTCTCTTCGCACACCAGCCTCAGCCGGGAGATTATAACCTGTCTCCGCCGCGACAAGCAAGTGCTGCCACATGATATCTTTTATCTTCCTCCTCCTGCGTCTCCGGCGATGAGTCTCCGGCGACGAGTTGGCGGAAATGAACCTAAGCAATGGCGCCCCGAACACTCGCTTCTCCATGTCCTCTGCCTTCACGACGCTGGCGGTCGCCGTGTCTTCCTTCATGGCCCGCCTTGAAGACCATAGACCAGGCCAGGGGCGGATCTTGGCCCCGGGCAACCCGTGCTTTAGCTCGAGGAGGGCAAAAGCCCATTTTATCGTCTTTGAGAATAACTAAAATCTGATACATACCGAACTCATGATAACACAGGATGAGAAGACCCGGCCTGGGACGTGGATCTTTTTTGATCCACCATGGACCGGGCGGCGAGCACGCACCGGTGCGCGGCGAACGTCGTCTCGCCGCCGACTTTGAAGGTCACGTCGGCACCCTCCTTGCATACGATCGAGGAGGTCGTCGAAATGCTGCTCCATGTCAGACGGCGGCACCACAACAAATTGCGCGTCTTGGAGTTGTCGACGGTGGTGCCTGCTGTTCGCGCCGCCGACGGACGACGGTGCACCAGAGACCGACATGACGAATCTGATGGCCACACCGAGATATATTCCGGTGAGATGCTCTTCAGGTGATCAAGATGCTAAACCACGGTTCTTGAATTTAGTAACTTGAGACACTATGGATAATGGTTTGTGTCAGATGAGCGTGAGGAAAGACGCGTACTGAGATTGCGAATATGGTATGTTTCTACTTCTCCTTCTCCGTAAACGCTACTTGGACTCAACCAGGCTCGATTTTTCTTCAAGGTTTTAAAACTTTTTTGGTCAACATACCATAAGAGTAAAATTCACCCATAGTCCTCTTAACTTACAAAGTTCGTTAGTCCCTTACTCTAAAGATGTCCATTTAGCTCCTCAAATTTACTGAAGAGGTTCATTTTAGGAAAAATAGCACATTTGGCTCCTTGACCGCGGTCAATTGCAAAATGGATCATCTCCGAACACAATGGTGAAAGTGACGCCACGATACGTGACCGCGACGCGTCCTCTCGCGGCCGACAGAGGCGACAGATCGCGGGCCCGAAGCACCACGCGCGACAGCCACGCCGTCGTGCCGGGCAACAGTGACGGGTCCTATCGCTCTAGGCGACCACGACAAGGCTGGGCGTCGCGCTTGGCGATGGCGACAAACAGCTAAATACTGCATATATGGATCACGTACAACATAAATTTGTTAGAGATGGACGGACCAGAGGAAGAGAGAAATCAGAGTAGCGGAAACAAACTCGTAGCAAGAAACAAGCAACAAAGCGCGCTCTGAAAACAGAGCAAGAACTACGATCCAAAGCACATATGGAGTTTTATGTGGAAATCCTAGAAAGGGTGAAAACCACGGACGCACGAAGACGTCAACTTCACTATGATGAATGAAGTACTAACCCGTTAGGGATTTACAATGCTTGGCTTATCCCATAACGTCTACAAGGTATGGTATATATAGTAACAAGTGGCTGAAGGGGTATCTGTGTTACTGCCTGTGACACAGCTGACTGACACAGGCAGAACACTTAACATTGCTAGCACCTGACTCAGGTGAGCTAACCCTACCTGTGTCAGCCACCTGTGACACAACTGGCTGACACAGGTGGCTGACACAGCTGGGTGACACTGCTAGCTGACACCGATAACGCAGAACGTCTTCTGCAAAGAGGTGACAGGAATTTGGAGCAAACTCCAACAAATTCTACCTTGAGACAAATTCCTTTCTTCCTTGTAATGCCTGGGATAACAAATTCAACTGATTTAACAATTCATCACGCACCATGCGTCAATAGTCAAAAGGGACTATCTTTTAACACCGGCCAAGCTTGAGCACAGCTCAACCTTAGCTGTAGGAACTGGCTTTGTCATCATATCAGCAGCATTATTATGTGTGCTGATCTTGGTCACTTTGATATCACCTTTAGCAACAACATCTCTGATAAAATGGAATCTGACATCAATATGCTTAGTTCCCTCATGGAACATGGAATCCTTTGTAAGGCAAATTGCACTTTGACTTTCACAGAAGATAGTGGTGCAGGATGAATCTTCACAAAGCTCAGAATATAATCCTCTCAACCAAGTAGCCTCCTTGCAGCTACTTGCATGCCTCAGCAACGGCCATGTATTCAACCTCAGTAATAGACAATGCAACAGTTGACTGCAGGGTTGCCTTCCAACTCACAGCATAGCCACCAATGGTGAACACATAGCCTGTGAATGATCTTCTCTTGTCCAAATCGCCAGCAAAGTCGAAATCAACATATCCAACAATTCCATCTCTAGATTTCCCATAATGCAAACAAGTATTAGATGTACCCCCGAAGGTACCTGAATATCCATTGGACTGCTTTCAAATGCTCTTTTTCAGGGTTAGCCATGAATCTGCTTATAACGCTCAAGGCATGAGCTAAATCAGGACGGGAGCAAACCATGGCATACATGAGAGAGCCAACAGCACTCGAATAGGAAACTCTAGACATGTACTCATCATCTTCTTCTGACTTTAGACAGCAGCTTGATGATAATCTGAAGTGTGCAGCTAATGGTGTAGAAACCGGTTTGGCATCTTGAAAATTGAATCGGTGAAGCACCTTGTCAATGTAACCTCTCTGACTGAGGTATAATTTTCTAGCAGATCTGTCTCTGGAAATCTCCATGCCAAGAATCTTCTTTGCAGCACCCAGATCTTTCATATCAAATTCAGAACTCAATTGTTCTTTCAATTTGACAACATCTGCTTTATCTTTAGCAGCAATCAGCATGTCATCGACATACAATAGCAAATAAGTGGCAGAGCCATTAACAGATCTCAAGTAGACACAGCTATCATAGTCAGATCTTTTAAAGCCTTGAGAAATCATGAAGGTGTCAAACCTCTTGTACCACTGCCTAGGGGATTGCTTCAATCCATAAAGTGACTTCTTCAACTTGCAGACAAGCTTCTATTTACCAGGAACAGTAAAGCCTTCAGGTTGATTCATATAGATGTCTTCATCCAACTCCCCATGAAGAAATACAGTTTTGACATCTAATTGATGTAGCTCATAATCATGCATTGCAACAATGCTAAGAAGTGTACGAATAGAGCTGTGCTTCACAACAGGGGAGAACATTTCATTGAAATCAATACCTGGAATCTGGCTGTAGCCTTTGGCAACTAGCCTTGTCTTGTATCTTGTCCCATCATTAGGAGTAGAACCCTCCTTGCACTTGAAGACTCATTATCGGTCTCTTGTCACTGGGCAGTTTCACTAAATCCCATGTGCCATTCTTGTCAAGGGACTCAATTTCATCATGCATTGCAGTCATCCATTTGCTTGCATCAGCAGAAATAATGGCTTCTGAATATGAAAAAAGTTTGACAGATCCTTCAATTTCCTCTGCGATGCTGAAAGCATAAGCAACCATATTTGCTTTTTCAATTAACCTCCTGACAGGTTTAGGATCCCTTCTGGGCCTATCAACTGCAATGAAATGCTGTGGAGTGTTCACAGCAGCAGGCATATTACCACCTGTGTCACCTTCCTGTGGCACAGCTGGCAGGTCATGAGTTGCCTGTGGCATAGCTGGCTGACCTAGAGCTGGCTGTGGCACAGTTGTCACCTGTGGCACAGGTACAATCACCTGTGGGACAGGTGCATGAGAATCACTAAACTTAGCCAAATGCTCCACCTCAGAGTTAGACTTCTGTCCACTGTCCTCAGACTCTTTGGGCTGATCAACTGGAACATCATTGTTGCGCAACATAGCAGCCTCATTGAAGACAACACTTCGGCTGACTATCATCTTTTTGGTTTCAGGATTCCATAGCTTAAAATCTTTCACACCAGGCTTATAGCCAACAAATATGCATTTAACTGCTCTTGGTTCAAGCTTTCCATTGTCAACATGAGCATAAGCAGGGCACCCAAACACTCTCAGATTTGAATAGTCTGTAGGAGAACCAAACCAAACCTCAATGGGTATTTTCTTATCAATGGCTGTGGAAGGTGACATATTGATAAGATGACAAGCAGTGGAGACAGCTTCAGCCCAAAAATGTCTATTCAGACCTGCATTGGATAACATGCAACGGGATAATGGTCATATTCATACGCTCAGCTACACCATTTTGTTGAGAAGTGCCAGGAACAGTGTAGTGTCTCACAATGCTATGAGACTTGCAGTATGAGTTGAACTGTTTGGAACAGAATTCCATACCATTATTAGTTCGAAGCTTCTTGATTTTCTTCTCAGTTTGGTTTTCAACTATTGTCTTCCACTCTTTGAAGGCAGAAAATGCTTCTGACTTGTGCTTGAGAAAATAGGGCCAGACCTTTCTTGAATAATCATCAATAATGGTCATCATGTAACGAGATCCACCAAATGATGGCTTTTTGGATGGTCCCCACAAATCAGAATGCACATAATCAAGAATTCCTTCGGTTGTGTGAGTTGAGGTGATGAACTTCACCCTTTTGTGCTTGCCGAAAATACAATGCTCACAGAACTTCAGGCTTCCACTATATCCTTCAAGTAGTCCGCGCTTGCTCAGCTCTTCCAGACCTGATTTGCTCATATGCCCGAGACGCATATGCCAAAGATTTGATGCATCAGAACCAGAAGCATCTTGAGGAATTACAGGGGCGGCATTTCCTGAGATTGTACTGCCACGGAGATAGTATAGTCCACTGGACTTCCTCAGGTCTGCCTTCATCACTACAAGAGACCCTTTAGTGATCTTTAAGCAACTATCTCCACCTGAATAATGATACCCCTTACCATCAAAATAGCTCAATGAGATAAGATTTCTCTTCATCTCTGGAATGTATCTGATATCTGTCAGTGTTCTGATCATACCATCAAATATTTTGATCTGAACTGAGCCAATACCCTCTATCCTGCAAGGTGAATCATCATAACCAAAAACTAATCCACCATTGCTTAACGGCTCAAAGAAGCTAAACCAATCTCTGTGAGGGCACATGTAAGGGTGGAAATGGATAACAGATAATCTGTATTATCCGGTATCCGTATTCGAGAAAACAACAATATGGCAATCAATATCCGTATCCGGATTGAAAATGGATCCGGATTCGGATAATATCCAGATTATTTTTCGGATACAAATACGGATATGGATCTGGCAAATAAAACGGATACGGATACGGTTCCGGATATATCCATATCCGTAACCTAGTCTAACCCGAACAGTGGACCCGGTTACCCATCTCAGATTCTCAGCCCGCAAATTTTTTCTCCCCAAATCCCCAATTCCCTACACGGCTGCACGCCCCTGCCCTAGCAGCCCCGCACCGCCGCTTGCTGCCCTCTGCACGCCGCCCCATTGTTGCCCCGTCGCCACCCTCCGCACTCCGTGCGCCGCCCCGTCGCCACCCTTCGCGCGCCTCCAGTTGCTGCCCTCCGCGCACCACCCCGTCGCCGCCCTCCGCGAGCGCCCCGCCGCCATGTCGCTGCCCTCCGTGCGTCGGCGCGCCGCTGTGTCGCTGCCCTTTGTGTGCCGCCACAAGGCCCGTGACACTCCACGCCGGCGCTCTCTCCAGTCTCCACCAAGTCAGCTGCTGCCCTCCACGTCCCAATGCTCTACGCCAGCACCGCTGCACCGGACGCGTCACCGCTAGCCACCCAGGCGCCCGGCCTCTTCATGTTGGTTCCCACCACGCCATCGCCGCCTTCAAGTTCCTCCACGCGCCGTCCTCTTTAGTCTTCACATCGACGCCCTCCACGGACCACGCGTGCTCTGCTCTGTTGCTCCTCTCAATAGTCAATACTCTGGTAGACTGGTATATTCGGCTGTGCTCTTCTTATGCCAACAAATTCCTTTTGTATGTATTTAGCATTTGATTTCATGAGATAATGAAACTAGTGGACTGGTGCTGGTGGTATAGCTATAGCCGAAGTGTATGTATTTAGCTTTTGTCTTGAGATAAAAGGTAATTGGCTGTATGGGCATATGGCTAATGGGCATTATGGGCTATTTATTTATGTTCTTGCCATGTTCTGATGTTCATGGAATATCTGGAGTCTGAGAGTCTCAATGGTTGTATGGCTAGTTGGCTATTTATTTATGCATAGTGTGTTGTGAGTGAAATCTGAATTTTTTTCCAAATACCATTGCATAATTACATAACACATGCTGATATGCTTATATTTTTTTTCCAGTTTTGGTTAAAGCAATTGAAATATATCAGCCATGGTTGCTAAATCTTCAAGTAATAGCAGGAAAAAACAGGTACTAGAATGATATATTTCTAGTTTTCTATACTTGCTGCTTAAAGTTTGTAATTTAAAATTTATGTTCTTGTAGGCTGCGGTATCATCTATAGCTACAAGTGAAAGTGAACCAAGTGAAAGTTACAGTGTCAATCCGAGTGGTAGTGCAAGTGGCAGTGCGGCAGCTGTAGATAAGGATGAGAATGTTATAGCATAGAGTGGTGTGGCCACCAAAATCAAAGTCACAAAGGGAAAGAAGAAAACCTCAAAAGTTTGGTTGCACTACACTGAGATGTTCGAGGAACAAAAGGTGGATGACAAGGTTATCAAGAAAGTAATGGCAGAATGTAAATACTGTAAGAAGGTTCTTGAAGCTGGTAGTGTGCAAGGTACGTCACGTTTATGGAATCATTACAAGGCAAAACATAAAGTAGATGAGAGTCAGGGACAACTTAATATGACCACATTAGGAGGGATGTCAGTTTAGATGCTTGGAAGTATGATGAGGAAATTAGTGTTGAGAAGTATCATCTTGCAATATCATGCATGAGTATCCTTTCAACTTTTCAGAGCATGAATACACAAATGACTTTATCAAATCATTGTGCCCCCACATTTCCTTTGAAGTGCCGCAAGACTACTAGGTCAAGGATAATGGATTTTTTTTGCAAAGAGAAGCTAAAGATTTTTGATACGTTTGCCTCTCTCAATTGTCGATTTAGTTGCACGATGGATGTATGGACTTCTAATCAAAATAAGGGGTACCTTTGTGTCACTTGTCAATTCATTGATAATGATTGAAAAATTCAGAAGCATATAATAAATTTCTTGCATCTTGAAGGAAGACATACGGGAGCAAATTTGAGTGCTGCATTCATGGGGGAAATGGCTAGTTGGAATATTGAAAATAAGTTATTTGCTTTAACCTTAGATAATGCTTCTTGAAATGATGTTTGTGTGGACACTATCATCTCAACTCTTGAGAATCATGATTCTCTAATCTGCCATGGCAAGTTCTTTCATGTCCGTTGTGCTGCTCATGTTATTAATCTCATTGCAAGGGATGGTGTGAGCACAATTTCAGCTATTATAGATAACATTCGTGCATATGTTCTTATTGTCAAGAGCTCACCTTTGCAATGGGAGATATTTATGAAGCATGCTAATGACATGGGATTATACACAAAGAAGGGTCTTTCTCTAGATGTGTGTACTAGGTGGAACTCAACCTACTTAATGCTAGCAGATGCCATCCACTACAAAAAGGTTTTTCAAAGGCTTGTTATTTTGCATCCAGAGAAATATCGCAAACATGCTCCTTCCAAAGATGAGTGGAGCAAGGCAAGTGTGTTGTGCACATGTTTGAAGTTATTTTACAATGTTACTAACCTTTTGTCTGGTTCTTACTATCCGACCGCCAACTTGTTCTTTTCAGAATTTAGTGAGATTAACATTCAGCTCATTGAGTGGATTAATGGCAATGATGGCTTTATTGCTACCATGGCAAAAGCTATGAAGGATAAATTTGACAAGTATTGGAACATGAGTAATGTTGCTCTAGCAGTTGCTTGCATGTTAGATTCTCGTTATAAGATGAAGGTGGTTGAGTTTTACTACAAAGAGATGTCAGACAACTCTGGAATTAAAGAGATAACTGAATTTAGGAAGGTTGTTCAAGAGTTATTTGATTTTTATACTTCTCTCTATAGCCATCCAACAATGGGCAATATGCAAATGCAACCTACAGCTGAAGCTTCTCAACCCCATGTGGATCTTGATGATCAGCCAAAAAAGAAAAAGTTAAGTGCTTTTCTACATGATATAAGTGAAGTAGACCAAGATAAGTCTGACTTGGAGAAATATTGCAGTGAGCCCTTGTTAAGATGGCCTGAAGGTGAAAATTTTGATATTTTGTCTTGGTGGAAGACCCATGGCTTACAATATCCTGTCCTTGCTCTAGTTGCAAGGGATGTATTGGCTATTCCTGTATCGACATTTGCATCTGAATCTGCATTTAGTGCTGGAGGAAGAATCATTGACAAGTACTGCAGTCGTTTGGACCCTGACATTGTTGAGGCTTTGATTTGTACCAAGGATTGGATAAGAGCCGCTAGGAAAGGTAAACAAATAAAAATAGGCAATTGTTTTACTTTATTATTTTCTAAAGCACTACTAATTTATTTGTTTTTTTGTTTAGACCAATGTGATATAGCTTCAATTCTAAAAAATTTAGCTATTCTTGATGTAAATGACAAAGTTGAACAAGGTGAATGTATACAAGATGAGGGCATAGAAGAACAAGGTAAAGACTAAAGATTCTTATGTGAATGTATACAAGATTTAGCTATTCTTATGTAAATGACAATGATGCTCAAATTTATCATTCCAGCACTTTAGATGTCTTTAGATTTATTTATGTGGAAGTAAGGAAACTACTAAATTTCAGATGTCTTTATAAACTTAGTTTGGGACGTGCTGAGTTCATTGCAATCAAATGTTATAGCAGTTAAAGGAAAATTTTTACAACAGGAAATGAGTACACATTTGTAGCAAATTGCAATATTAAAATGGTTAGAAAACATACTCAACTGGGAACATATAGAACTTTAGTCAACATAATTTAACTTTTTATATGGTACTGTGATATTTTAGTTAAACTAAGAAAATAATGACATCTGATTCTATCATATTTTAAATGAACAGCCACTAGGAATTGCTGTTAATGGGCTCAGTGAATTTCTTTGAGACTTTGACTGTGCGCTTATAAGATTTCAGTTTAGCTAGGTCTCAGTAGTTTCTACCTGATCTGAATGTAAAGAAGTAAAGAATTTTAGGTTAAAACCAGGTGAGCAAATATCTCATCCAATCGTAAATTATCTTGTACATGTCTGGACATAAGTGTGAAGCCATCAATAAATTGACACAGATTAGACGAGACCCATACAGCCATACCAGGAAATATCAAGATTTGTGGTTTTTTTATAGCATTTTTCCTTAATGTAATTAATTATTGTGTTGTAGGTGCTCCCAACCATGTGGAACCTTCTTCTTGAAGCACTACATGTCTACAGCCATGTAGACTTCAGACTTGGAGACTTCAGACTTGGAAGCTTCCAAGTTTCTTAGATGGACTGATGACCGCTATCTCAGCTCTGATATTATGTAATTTATGTTTGCTACATTTAGACATGTTCGTTGTTATTTTGTGTGTCTTGAACAAGAACCTCCAAACAGTTATGCAGTATGTCTACATGGAACATATTACTATCATTATTATCTATGCGAAAATTATGACTATCGTTATTTATCTGTGTGGAACATATTATTATCGTTTATCATTAATTGAATATATATATATATATATATATTATTATCCGTCCATCAGTATCTGTCATGTATTTATCTTATTATCTTATTTCTTTTTACCGTAGTTTGTCGTTAAAGTTGTTGGATATCCGTATCCGATTCGAATTGAAACAAATATCCGATCTGTATCCGTATTTGAATAACATAACATCCATATTCGTATTCGATAACATCCGTATTCGTATCCGTATTTGTTTTAAAAATATGGAAACGGATATGGGAAGAGCACTATCCGATCCGTATCCGATCCGTTTCCACCTTTAGGCACATGTGATATGTGCAAGCAGTGTCAAGAATCCACTCATCGGTGGCAGCTCTCTGTCCAGTTGAACTGGCAATAGCATTCAGAAAACCAACATCTGTGTTAGCAGCTGTGTCACAAGTGGGACGAAAATCTGTGTCACAGGTAGGATGATCACCTGTGTCACAACTGGAGCTGGCACAGCTGAGGTGATGAGCTGTGTCACAGCTGCTGGCAGAACTTCCAGTAATGACAACTAAAGACTCGACGTCTGAGTTAGCAAAACAGTTGGCAGCGGCATCAACCTTTTTTTTGGCTTTGTGCCTTTCCTGTTCTTCTTGTTCTTCAGCTTGTAACACTCAGAAATGTCATGTCCATCACGTTTGCAGTATCTGTAAAACTTGCCCTTTCCTCTGGACTTTGACCTGCCTCTCTGACCTGTGGCACAAGCAGAGCTTCTTCCATGACCATGATTGGGGTTTTTCTTCTCAGATCTGCCTCTGACAGACAAGCCCTCAGCATGTGAGCCACTTGAATCATCTGACACCATCTGTCTCATCTTCTCCTTGGAATGCAAGGCCTCATACACCTCATGAAGAGTGAGGGTATCTCTACTATATAGCATGTTGTCTCTAAAACCAGAATATGAACTAGACAGCGAACACAAGAGAATCAAATCCAAATCTTCTTCATCATAACTAATATCTAATGATGCTAGATCAGCAACAATCTCCTTGAAATTAGAGATGTGATCAAGCAAGTTACCTTCTTCTTGCATCTTGTGCAAGAACAACTTTTGCTTGAGGTGCATCTTACTGGTCAGATCCTTGGTCATACAGATTGCTTCAAGCTTCAGCCATAGCGAAGCAGCATGTGTCTCCTGGAGAACCTCCTGCAAGATGTTGTTGTGCAGATGGAGTTGAATTTGGGAAACGGCCTTGCGGTCCTTCTTCTTCTCATCATCAGACCAAGCAGCAACAGCCTTCCCACCAAAGGAATCCAAAGCATCCTCATAATCGGCCTGGGCCAATAGAGCACGCATCTTGACTTGCCACAAAGAGAATCGAGTGTCTCGATCAAGAAGTGGAAGATCAAACTTCATGGACGCCATCTCAAGAACGAACAACCAATGCTCTGATACTAGTTGTTAGAGATGGACGGACCAGAGGAAGAGAGAAATCAGAGTAGCGGAAACAAACTCGTAGCAAGAAACAAGCAACAAAGCGCGCTCTGAAAACAGAGCAAGAAACACGATCCAAAGCACACAGGGAGTTTTACGTGGAAACCCTAGAAAGGGTGAAAACCACGGACGCATGAAGACGTCAACTTCACTATGATGAATGAAGTCCTAACCCGTTAGGGATTTACAATGCTTGACTTATCCCATAACGTCTACAAGGTATGGTATATATAGTAACAGGTGGCTGAAGGGGTATCTGTGTTACTGCCTGTGACATAGCTGACTGACACAAGCAGAACACTTAATATTGCTAGCACCTGACTCAGGTGAGCTAACCCTACCTGTGTCAGCTACCTGTGTCACAGGTGATGAGCCACCTGTGACACAGCTGGTTGACACAGGTGGCTGACACAGCTGGGTGACACTGCTGGATGACACTGCTGGCTGACACCGATAACACAGAACGTCTTCTGCAAAGAGGTGACAGGAATTTAGAGCAAACTCCAACAGAATCAATGCATGAATCCATATATGGATCACGTACGCCCGGCACGGCAAACACTCAGGCACGTTACTTGTACTTAATCAAGAACAAATCCAATGCATGAATCATATATGGATCACGGAGGCACGTACGTACGTACCGATGCTGTCGCGGCCCGCGGGAGTGATAGGCGCTGTCACGTTGGGCCGCGCTTGGCGAAATCGACCGGTCGCCGTTGCGGTGAGCGAGCGCGACAGGACGCCGTCGCGGTGTGCCGGCGTGACAGCGGACACGCGCCGGCTGTCCAACCAATCGCGTGGTTAGATCCAGCATTTTTCTCTCAGACGGACTAATTTTGGTGTTGATGGCAATCGCAAGGCTAGATATGCCATTTCCAAAATATGCTTTGATGGCTATGATCGATGACATGGTGTGTTGACAGTGCTATAATGGCCTCCTACTCAGCATGAGACCCACATGTCAGCTAATATTTATTTTTTTAATCCCACCCTATTCTCTCTTTTTTCTCCCTGTCATCCTGAGTGCTCTTGCAACGCAGCTGGGAGCGGGCGGCAACATTGTCAGCGCCATGCTGTCCGCGGGCGTCTAGAGCCTGCCATTGAAACAACAGATTTAAGCCGCTTCCGAGCAACAGTCACCCGGGAATCGTACACCTCTTCCTTACTCTATCTTCCCCATCTCTTCCTTGCACTCGTTTGGGCCGTGCCAGCTCCTCCGTCTCGAACTCCGGCGAGAAGCTATATGAGAAATTATGCTCCTTGGTAAGCCTTTCTCAAATTAAACTGTACTAGAGCACTTAAATCACTAGCTAATCACTTCCCTTCACTCGATCCCCAATTCTCGCGCTATCAATTTTGCATCTCCCTCCGCGACGAGGGGCTTGTGCCGTCATTTTTGCTTCTTCTCAATCCTCAAATCCATGAAGCATGGGAGGAGCAGAGCATTCAAAAACCATAGAAGCCTCCTCCCGCCTATTTCTCCTTGCCCTCATGCCCTTCCAAACTAGAGTAGAGCATAAAGATAATGGAGACAAGATCGATTGATGGACATATCATCTTTGTTTCATGTATATCTGTGTTGATTTGAGACACCGTAGTGTTGTTTGATGTAATGCCTGGTTAGCGCTGTAGAAGGACAACATCGGCAGGTGATCCTGGACGTTGGCGGGCGGGAGATGGTCTCACCGTGTTTACGTGACATCATGTGCACTACTAACGGGGACTGTACGTGATGAGTTTCTCGTGGGAGCTAAACTTCTGAGGGCCATAGCACTACCTCGTGTCGTGTCAAGCTGACAAGTCCCATGGGGCCGTGAACAGCCCCGAAGAGTTTATCGGCAACATCAAGATAAGCTCAAGGAGGAGATGGGTTGTGAGGCCGACGTGTTTGTGAGCGACCCCCTCCACATCCTCGAGCGGCTGCGGCCACGGGGGCATGAGACCGAGGAAGACCAGGAGTGGCACGTCACGCTGGAGGACCTGCTAGTCGTCGTGCACAGGTATGAGGATATGAGCACCAAGGAGTTCTAGGTCAACTGCAAAGGCATCGTCCATGAGCTCGATGACTGGCCGGGAGTTTGCCACAGGGGTGCTTAAGCAGGCGCACGCTCATATCCATTTTATCATCACAATTGACATGTAGGGCCTACTGACGTGGATGCCCCGGTGGCACGGTCAAAGCACCATGTAAGCGTTTAGAGCCAGTGAGGCACCTTTTGGACTAAAATGGACCGTTTAACAAGTTTAAGTGGCCAAACGATGTGTACTGAATTCTTTTGCAAAAGATCCGTAGCTATAATTTTGGGACGGAGCGTGAACCTGCCATTTTTGGGCTAAAAATGTGTCAATCTATGTGGTGTTGTATTAGCCCCTCTGATTCCCTCCATTGTTCTATTACAAATTTACACTAAGTAAATGAACATATCTCTAACCCAAAATTACAATAAGTAAATGAACATATTTCTAACCCTAAATTTATGAGTTCAAACTTTAACAACAAGGGATCAGAAATTCTGTACTCAAGGAGGATGGTGAAAGATCCCAAGTTACACAAACATAACCCTGAAATAACAAGAAAAATACACGGTCAAGATCTAGAACGATATGTTCACATTCAATTACTTGGAGAGATGCAAGCAAGATAACCTTAAACAGGCATTAATTGGCATTACTCGCTTTTTGACCTCCGAGAGCATTTTCATTCTAAGTTGCTAAGCAGAAGCTAAACAAAAGATAAATTAATAGTACGACGTTAAGGGATGAGAGGGTAGAAACTAAGACCAAAATGTTTAGCACTGAAGTTAAACTTTTTCCTTCTCTCACTTTTCTTTTAAATAGCAAAGTTCAACATCCCTTAGCATGCTAAGGATGTAATGAAAATAACTAAAACAGTATAATAAAGACAGGAGCGAAGCCAACCCAGAAGAGCGTTGGGATCACCTTCATGGCGTTGGTATCATCTTCTACTGATTTACCAAATGATTTGGATTGAGCCTTTGGTGTCAATTGACCCCGTTAACTCTACCTAGCTCCGTCCCTGAGCAAGGAGAGAAATCTGATATGTTTACGTTAGCACCTAAATTTTATATGCTAAGGGACGCAGATGCTCTGGGAGTAACTGACAACAAATATTTTGCAGATCTGGGAATCTTCTGACGGAAACAGAAAAACTTATTTGCACTATAGCTGACCCTAAATTTTATACATTGCAGCAGTTACTCCATTGCAATTGGGGGAGCATGGTGGACTGTTTTATCTAGATAACTGATCATCGGGGCACGTGCTGAAAACATGTCAGGTCAATACTTTTTATGCAATGTTACAGGATAAGAATCCTCTAAGGGATTGCCGTATAGCAACTTGAAGGTACTTGTTTGACCATCTTAGCTTCAATTTTAATCGTTACTGTTTGTTCGTAGTTATGATGGGCACTACCGGATTCTGGAACTTTGCCGTGTGCCGAGGGCATACGGCGAAGGAGGAAAAGCTCTCGGCAAAGCGTTTGCCGAGTGTAACACTCGGCAAACACCGCACGGCGTACAACCTGCCGGCAAAGTCCTGTTTGCCGAGTGTTTTCTATCGTGCACTCGGCAAACTATTTGCCGAGAGTCAAATCCGACACTCGGCAAAAAAAAGCAACTAAACGGCAGGAGCGCCCTAACGGCCTCTTTGCCGAGTGTCGACGGCACGCACTCAACAAAAATAGGACACGTGGCGCTCCCACACAGCGCTGCCTGCAGTGGCAGTTTTGTTGAGTGTCGGCATCCAGACACTCGGCAAACCCTTACTCTTTGCCGAGTGCAAGGTACTGACACTCGGCAAACCCCCTACTCTTTGCAGAGTGCGTTGGAAGGGCACTCGGCAAACGGCGTACCAAATGGCAACAAAAATGCCAGTTTGCACAGGCTTTGCGCCACGTGTCACCTTTGCCGAGTGCTGCACTCGGCAAAGCCTGGTTTGCCGAGTGTAACACTCGGCAAAGTGTGCATCAAATTTTTTTTCGTTTCCAAAAATCCCTGCAATTCAAAACAATTTATATATTCCCATATCCCCAGCACCCCATATCACATACACATCACATACATCACATACATCACATAAACATATAAGGAACACCAAAACACTAAGACATAATCACATATCAGTTTGATCAACAGAATATCACAAATGTCGCGACAAGGTACGAAAACAACAAGACATAGTCAATCAAGCGGAGCAGCAACACCAAAGCACCTTCAGACAGCCGAATACTCCACACTTGATTAGCACCTTAATCTGCATCAATCAAGGAGCAGAAACATGTAGTTAAAAGTAAGAAGTATGCATATGAAAGTAAACAGAAAAGTCAGAAGCACGAACATACAGAGTTCACAGAAGGTAGCGAGTCAGAAGCAAACACTAAGCAAGTCTCTCATCAACACATACTCAACTTACCGGAGTCAATGTGACCACGGCGCCCATTGGTGCTGCGAATATCCAACTCCGGGCTCATTCGATGCCGCTGACTGATTCTGCAGAAAAGAGAGAATATAGATCAGTTTGGTATTTCAGAAACTAGAATCAGTGATTAGAAAGTTATAAAGTGACTCACAGTGCCGGGTGGAGTATTTGGAGCAGGTTGAGGAGGAGGGGCTGGCATTGCTGGCGGAGGTTGTCCGATTGCAGCATAGACACCCCTCATCATTTCATACATTTGCGTGCGCTCTGCCGCCATCCTTTGCTCGATCCTCTGCTCGATGGACGCCTCTAGTTCCTCCCGTCGCCTCCTTTCCTGTTCCAGCTGGGCCTACAGTATTTCATCCGAATGTTACAATGCAATGTAAAAGTATGTAAAAACCATGGATGACGAATGAAATAGAAATAACCTGGAGTTCGTTCATCTGGAACCGTGTATGCTCTGGGCGAGGGCGTATTGCCGGGCTGGAGGTCGTGCTCTGGGCTCGAAGCTGAGAGAGAGAGGGAGTGCAGGCCGTATCGATTGTGCCGTCGCCAATCCAGAACCGGCCATGCTTCTTGCCTCCTCCCGCCCTCATAACCACCTCCCCATCAAGGTCATGTGCGCTCGGATCGTACTCTGGGCCGTGGACCGCCTTTGCCATCGATGTGTATCCATCGAGGCGACTGTGGACGGTCTCGTTGCTGTACGCCGAGGGCGGGTCTTCCGGATTATAATTGACGCCATGCATCGCCTTCGACTTGTGGGCCAAAGCGTAAGCCATGAACTGGGAGCAAGGCTGACCATCGTTTGCCGCCGACTGCCAAAGAAAAGCAATATGATTCTTTAAGGGACCGTCCGCGAAGAAATTAAACAGAATTGAGCATTAAAATAAAGAAATGCGTTTGCGTACCTATCTAGCCGCGTATCCAGCGAGGTTGAGGTTGCCTTGATGGTGTGGTGCACCTCTCATCAACAAACGCCGTTCCCGACAAGCGTTGTGATTCTCCTCCCACGCGGGGTCGCACCACTTGTCCACGATCTGCGCCCAGCACTGCAGATCGAGGGTGCACCACCTCGGAGGCACCTACGGCATCAAGTACATGATATATAAGAAGATAAAATTAAGCGTAAGTAATTTCAGAAATAATAAGTATTAATGTACTACATTTACCCGTATGTATTGATCCCGGGTCAGCTTCATGGTCCTAGCGTCTCTTTTAGTGACCCTCTCTCCAAGGTGTTCCGCGTGGAATTGGATCACGGCCTGGACGCGCGCCTCGTAGTACATGTCCTTGACTAGTTTCTTGGCGGCTTTGTCAGCCACAGCATCGGCCTTAGCCTCGTATCCCGGCTCGCATCTAAAAAAATCCTGCATATAGACACGATGTATCCAGTCATTATTTCAAGAATGTCCAAGCAGTGCGATGTATTGAGTAATGTAGTGCGAAAAAGACTTACCCATAACTCGGCCTTCACCCGCTCAGCTCTGTTGGCGAACTCCCTTCCATCTCGATCACGGGCGTCCGGCGCGGCGGAGTAGTGGGCCCATGTGTACGCCGGCTCGAGAACTCCGCTAAACTGCACCATGCCAGGGAACTTCTCCTTGATCAAAAGTCCAAGGACGCCGTTCACATGGCGTGCGTGATCACCCGCACCAACCTTCTTCCAACCCCTGCCCAAGTGATTAAGATAAATTATTAGTTTCTACTGTAATTTTGAACATACCAAAGGAAAAAATAGTGACAACATCTAGAGTTAATTACCTCTCTCCATCGGGTCGAATAAGCGGGCGTCTTTCTGAAGGTACCAGTCGCCTCGGGAGGCTCGAGGGACCTCGCAACCACACACGAGAAGAAGTAGAGGAAGAGGTACCCCCTGCCTCCTGCTCCACCCTTGCCTCCTCCTCCACCTCTACCTCCTCCTCCTCAGAGGCAGAGTGAGCGGAAGGTAGAGAGTCAGACCCAGACGGCGCCGAAGGTATAGGCGACTCTGGTCTCCTCCCGCCTCCACCCTTCCCTCGACCCCTGCCTCCACCCCTGGGTCTACCCCGAGGTCTCTTCCTGGACCCTTCAGCTGCATCGGACTCTCTCCCCTTCGCCTTCGAGTAAAGCGACGCTAACGTCTTCCTCATACCGCCCACCATTGTTCAATCACCTGCACAGATAATACAGCTAAATATCAGCGACAATAAACGAAACATACTTAGAAAATAACATGGTATGACAAATAAGAAATCAATTAGTACGGATCATACATGTATTAGAAATAATCATCATCATCGGGATTAGCTGCCGAAACTCTGTCTCGGATCGGAGTATCGCATGGAAACGAACCCAATCTACACATCCTCAGGCTGTCCAAAAAACGTGGACAATTCGAAACAGTTACGGTTATAGATATGCAAAGACTTGCATATTTCCAACCATAACTCTTTCGAACGGGAGACGCCTAGGTTACGTGATGTATTGACATCCTATATGTCACATCATATGGGAAACGGGGAAGGAGGGGTGGAATGCCTCACCTTGCTACAGAGAAGCTAAGGAGTGGAGGACAGAAAGAGCCGGGCACGGTGGGGGGTTACGCGTTCGTCCAGTATGCTCTCCTGCACGAAGGAATATAGTGGAGTCAATTCAAAATTTTGGCAGCACCTCCCCTGCACGGCGAGGTAACCAAAACCTGCAAGAAACAGGACCTTAGGCCCTGAAGAGTACGGCACGATGGCCGACAACGACATACATAGGTGTCTTATACTCTTTCATGTCTTTACCTTTTTGCTTCTTAATTCTTCGATGAAGATCTTGACTTCACATCAACACTGCACATTTAGAAAATAACCATATCAATATGTTAAACAAATGAAGGCTCAACTCC
Source organism: Stipa capillata (assembly GCA_019208055.1). Classification (NCBI taxonomy): domain Eukaryota; kingdom Viridiplantae; phylum Streptophyta; class Magnoliopsida; order Poales; family Poaceae; genus Stipa; species Stipa capillata. Next base: position 12,471 of record JAGXJF010000001.1, on the reverse strand, counting down.
AGCTGCAAGAAACCGAGACAAAGGGCAGGCAGGGAGGGGACCACGGGGGCGGCGGGGAGGCCAGCCACGGAGAGGGAGGACGGGGAGCGGACCAGGGGTGGCGGGGTGGCGGGCACTGAGACGTAGGGCGGGGAGGGCAGGTGGGTAGGGCCGGGGAGGAGGGGGAGGGAGGGCGGGTAGGACCGGGGAGGGGGCGGCGGGGGCGGAGGCGCGCCGGGGAGGGGGTGGCGGAGGGCGTGCCGGGGAGGGGGTGGCGAGAGCGGAGGCGCGCCGGGGAGGGGGTGGCAAGGGCGGAGGCGCGCTGGCGAGGGCGGAGGGCGTGCCGGGGAGGGGGCGGCGGAGGCGGAGGCGCGCCGGGGACGGGCGCCGGGGAGGGGGTGGCGGGGGCGGCGGCCGGCGGGGAGGTGGCGGCCGACGGGGAGGTGGCGGCGCGACAGAAACGAAATCGACGGGGAGGTCCAAATCGATGGCCGCGGATAAGTCTAACCTTGCCTCTATAACACACGTTTGCCGAGTGTCCGAGATCCGACACTCGGCAAACAGAGCCTTTGCCGAGTGTCCGATCTAGGCACTCGGCAAACATCCCCTCTGCCGAGTGTCAGATCCCGGCACTCGGTAATATTTTCTCTTTTGATTATTTCTTGTTTTTCCTTAACGGTTTTTCAGTTTTTAGAAGACAACTTTTGCATAAACCTTCTCAAATACAGTAAAGAACATGAATATGATTTTTTCACACATTTTATTGCATTATTTCATGATGCTGCAACTTAAATTTGATTTATACCAATTAAAAAGCTATAAATACACATAATTACTTAAAATTACCAAATGCATCCAAAAAAATGCCAATTTTTTACATGCAACATGTTATGTTGTATATTGAGTGTATAAAAAGTTTCAAAGTCAAACTGCGAATAAACCGTTACTTTGTGTAAAAAAACCTGATCCGTTACTTTTCAAAACTAAGATTCTTCTTCGAAGGTGTTCCGGTTTCTAAGTATGTTACGTGATAACTACTGCGAAACCTTCTCAACTTTTTTCCACACCCTCCACGTGGCATATCATGACACCATGGCAAGTCTCATAATTTTCAGACTTCGTTTCCTTTTTTTTAAATTAAAAAACCAATAAGCCACACGTTGGTGATCGTGTATCCGGACCCAGATGTTTGAAATTTCTTTTCATTTCTTGAGAAAGCCCAAAAACTAGACTCAAGAACATAAATATTATTTTTCTACCCATTTTATTCCATATTTTCAAACACTTACAGATCAATTTGACTTATATCAAAAAATTCCTAGAAATGCACTTAATGAATTAAATATAGCAAACAAATCTGAAAAAATGCCTAATTTTAAAATAGAATATCATATGATGTATGTTCAGAGGGAAAAAAATTTCAAGGTCAGTTGAAGAAGAAAAAAAAATGTTTGCCGAGTGCCGCTAACGGACACTCGGCAAATAAGAAATGTTTGCCGAGTGTCCGTTAGACGACACTTGGCAAAGGAGGGACGCGCCGTCAGCCACCGTGCGGTGGGACACGTGGCGCCGTGTTTGCCGAGTGCCCTAATTTGCCGAGTGTTTTTTCCCGCGTTTGCCGAGTGCCCTAATTTGCCGAGTGTTTTTTCCCGCATTTGCTGAGTGTCTTTTGTTTGCCGAGTGCTTTAGTGCGGCACTCGGCGTAGATGGTGGTTTGCCAAGTGCTCGATAAAATGCACTCGGCAAATAAGTAGACACTCGGCAAACACAAATATTCCGGTAGTGGGGACTAAGAGCCGAAGACACCATCTTCTTACTGTCTTCGTTCTCAAATGTTTACTATCATAAGGTATGTGTAGTTAAATTTTAAAATTTTAATCACAAATTTTTGTGAAAATATATTGATACACTCTATATATTAGATTCATCTTGTAAAATTCTTTTATATTATGCACCTCTTATTATAATTGATATATTATGGTCGAAAATTGTAGTCAAAGACTTGTATTGAAGACTATGAAAAGTCAAAAAAGATGTATTTAAGGACAGATAGAAGTACCAAATAAAATAATGCAATATTCTTCAGCAAGCAATTTAGGGTCTCTCGAATCGCATGAATAGAAATGTGATAGTGGAAAATATAATAATGTAAAGCAGATATTTTCTTGTAGGAATAACCATTAGGACAAGTTGGAGAAAAACAAGGAAGTTTGTCTCGTTTTACATATAGTAAGGAAAGAAAGGTCTAAGTGGATGTTTAGTTCCTACGTTTTCCTTGTGAAATCAGTACCAAATGAAAATTTCCTACACTTTTTCTGTGCCACGCTCCTTTGATCCAACGGGGTGGATAAAGCCCAATCTTGTACGAACTGAAATCCTTCTCTTTTTCCTACAAAAATTCCTCAACACAAAGAGGGCCTCAGTGGTTTTGAGTTGTGAATTTGCAATGTTTGCAAACCAAGCTGTATGTTTCGTGTAAGAAGGAAAAAACAATGGTAGCTTGTTGTCGTAAGAAACTGCAGTTTAGTTGCGTGAGTGTGGTGTGAACGGGTCGTAAGTAGTACAGTAAGTACCGCCTAAAATTTAATGCATGACCCTAACAAAATATCATCGTGTCCGGTTGTCGTTATCTTAAGAACATATATAGAAATCTCTTCTGCAAGAACAGCAATTCCAATCTCCTAAGCACACGTGAAACGGTTATTGGACACCATTATATTTAGGGAGAACTTCTCCAGTCTTTAAAAATTACCTGAGCCGTTCACGTTACTCTGATCTGATGGCTCAAATCTCGTGGTACCTCTCGATACTACCACACCCATCCGAGTGGGAGGATGGAGGTACCAACCAGCCAGGGGCAAAATGGTCCACAGCTTATCTTCTTCCTGCTGTCTGTTTCAACTCCTCCCACGCTGATCGACAAGAACACGAGACACTAGATCGATCCCCTCACCTCCTCCTCCAGACGCCTTGCCCACTTGCCATGGCACCCCTCCCGCCACCACCCCGCTGTCGATGGGTGGGTCCACGCTGCTCTGCAGGAGGTCTATTTCTCCTCTCTCTGTTATGCCTGTGATCAGCCTATTGTTAGTTACGCCTGCTTGTTTGTGCTATTCATGTTTTGTTTTTGCTTGAGAGAAACACTGATTTATTGTGCAACGTATGATTACTGATTAGTTGTCAGTTTAGTACGTAGCATCTAATCAGATGCATAGTTCTTATTTTTTTCCCTTGCAACAAAAAGATTTAGTTTTTAACTCATGTGCTATATATCCACTGATTTAGTGATGTGCCTTTGGCTCACTGCTATATATCTACATGAACTGTATTTGTTCTATCTGTAGCCCCTTAATTGTTTTACCTGAATCTGAATATTCTAAGGAAATGGTGGAGAGAGAAAGCGAGAAATTTCATTGACATATACTAGAAAACTTTCACTTTCAACTCTGTTTATGGAGTTCTTAAAAGCTAAGTGATCACATGAAGATGGCATGGGACACTTCATCATTTTGGATAGCAGAGGTAAAAACTTTTGTTCAAGCTGGCAGGCTGGTCAAACTAGTGGCCAGCCAGTGTTGCAGGACTAGGGCTCGCAACCATATAGCATGCTGAAACTGCCTGAGATTGTAGTAGAGTAGGATAAAAACTATATACACACATATCAGCAACCCAAGTCGCCTCATCGTCATATATATCTAGATGGCCATGGCTTTGGTGAGGTGTTTGATCTGGTTGTGTTGCTTTGTTGTTGCTGAAGAAGTGGTGTAGAGGCCTGAATTTCGATGCAGCAGGTGTCTGCATAAAAGATGCTACTCTTGTTGTTTTCTTCCTGTTAATTTTGTATCTTGGTGAAGAATTTGAGAAGATGCATAGAGATTAGTTCATAATATCGTTCCTTCAAAAAATTAGTTCATAATATCAGTGTGCTTCAGGAATTGAAAGAAGATGGTGTAAAGATCAGGTCATGAGAAGAGGCCATCAAAGAAGACCTTTATGTACTTTGAAAGTATTAGTTCCTCTGGAACTTGTACTCGAGGTTTCAGGAAAAATTAACCATTGTAAATATTATCCTTGTTAGAACATTTTTTTTAATTTTTACTAATGTTTACTTACATAAATACTATTAGTTGGCAAGTGACATGAACTTGGCTACAAAACGCATAAATTATTTTTTCGGAGCCATGGTCCATAAGACGCACAAATTATAAACTTTACAACAAACGCTTACAAAGACGAGACATACGCCATTACATCTGATCATGTCAACCAAAACTTTTCACCACTGGTCAAATGCAAACTCATCAAATAGTGCCTCAAGTGTGTCATTCTCAATAGCAATGCTAATATCAAATGCTTCAACTCGGCATGCAACCCACCTGACAGTCAATTGGTCCAACTCTTTCTCAACGACCCGGCTAGAAGAAATCTCGCTCGTAACTCTCCAACTGTTGATTTCTTCAGATATCTCCCTCTTAAACAGGTCTTAGCTCCAAATGAGAAGCAATCTCAAACCTGCCTTGTATCCTCATTTCCCAAAATTGCAGAATTTTGAATCCAGTGACTATACAATGCAATCGAATAGGAAGTTAGTTGACAAATAGAATGATACAGTGTTCCATCTTAGCATAAACAAATACTGCAAGTTCCTGGTAACTAACAGTTTAGTATAAACAAAGCTGAATTGATATCTCATAAAGAGAGTTTCGTAAGAGTGAGCTTAACACAATAAGATGCTTAACATGTGCTGCATCCCGATTCTTGTGAATTATTTGGCATAACGTGTCAGAATAGTATATCTGTACATGAAACAAATGAGCACGTAGTAAAACTAAAACTAAAAACATCACTTTTACTCACACAAATAACTTACAATTTGCTTGCTGCTAGCACTACATATAAGCACTCCATATTCCACGTCCATAAGAATAGTTTAAGAATTGAGTAGGGCAAATGCTTGGGCTTCAGGACATGCTTAGTAATGTTCACTAGTAATTCTGTGATCTACCATTGGAGAGCACATCAATTCGTATATGTAAACTGTAGGATATTAATTTAGTACAAAATAGAAAAACATCAACCGTATATGACTGAAGTCATGAAACTTTGAATAAAGATTTTAAATTAAGAGCATAACTTGTAGAAACACATATGTTGAATTCAGATGGTAACCAATACAATATTATGGCTAGTATCAACACTGAATGGATGAAGTGTAAAATAGAAGTCACTTGCTTTTTTTACTAAAAATTGGAATGACATTGTACTTGCAAGTTACAACACAAAGAGCTATTGATGTTCTTTACTTGCACAATTTGAATTATAGAATAGGCTATCAACAAATTAAAGAAAATTAACCTGGAACATATCTACTTTAATTTTGAAGATCTCCTTGATAGACTCTAGATCTAGACGTTGTTTTGCTCTGCAATATTAGAATCAGGCTAGACAAGTCTTCTCCTTTGATTCGTTCATACACCCCCCAGATAGCTATGATTTTGATAGGCTTGGGAGCATAAATCAGGAGCTAGAACAACAATAATCTAAACCAATCTGAAAAATATACGGAAGCGCATAGAGGATACCACGGGGAAGGAGGGGAGGGATAGGAAAAATACCTTCTCGCGCAGCATCTCCAGTGTCGTGCGTCGCGCCAGGAATAGGCGGTGGCTCTGAACGCCGTAGCCATAGTCGACCATCGATGATATGCAACTGATGACCTCGGGGACGTCGTAACCGTCGTCGTCGACGGCCATTGGGATGGAGGCGGCGGAGTTCTTTGCTGAGTCCATCATGAGCAATGATTGCCGGGAGGGGATGAACTGGTTTGTTTCTTCCTTTCTTCGGAGGAGAGTCGCGTGTGAGGGCAGTAATTTAGCCATATCAATCGTGCCCCTTCTAATTCAACGGTAGATCTTGATCTGGTACCTTCTAGTGGTTAGGAGGTACTGGTACTTCTAGGTACCTTCCCAAGGACCAAAGAAAGACTCATATTTAGGATATACAATACTTTCGAATAAGGTTGATCGGATCAGTTCTTTAAAGAATGTACAGTTGTTGGACTGAATCAAAGGCAAGTGGGCAGAGTCTAGTATTAGCGAGAAAATACATCTGGTCAACTGGATTAAACTAAAGTAAGGGTGTTTGTGATGAGATGAGTCTCATTCATTGATCGCACGATCTTAGTCGAACAATCGTTGTTTTATATAAAACTCTTGACACATATTCTTAATTGTGTGATTACGAAAGAACTCCTTGTTTCCCGAACCTTAGTCTAACAGTCTGCATGTATCTCGAACGAAACAGAAAAACTTGTTTGCACCATAGCTGACCCTAAGTTTTATACATTTGGAGCAGTTACATTGTAATTGGGGGAGCATGGTGGACTGCTTATCTAGAAAATTGATCATTGGGGCCAGTGCTGAAAACATGTCAGGTCAATACTTTTTATGTAATGTTACAGGATAAGAATCCACTAAAGGGATCGCCGTATAGCTACTTGAAGCTACTTGTTTGACCATCTTGCTTCAATATTAATCGTTACTGTTTGTCGTAGTTATCATGGGACTAAGAGCCGACGACACCATCTTCTTACTATCTTCCTTCTCAAATGTTTACTATCGTAAGATAAGTTACAGAAAAACACAGAAATTAGTCTCGTTTTATAGTAAGGAAAAGAAAGGTCAAAGTGGATGTTTAGTTCCTGCATTTTTCCTTGTGAAATCAGTACCAAATGAAATTTTCCTACACTTTTCCTATGCCACGCTCCTTTAATCCAATAAGGTGGATAAAGTCCAATCCTGTACGAACTGAAATCCTTCTCTTTTCCTACAAAAATTCCTTAATGAGGGCTTCAGTGGTTGAGTTGTAAATTTGCAATGTTAGCAAACCAAGCTGTATGTTTCGTGTAAGAAGGAAAAAATAATGGTAGCTTGTCGTCGTAAGAAACTGCAGTTCAGTTACGTGAGTATGTTGTGAACGGGTTGTGTAAGAAATACAGTAAGTACTACCTTAAATTTTGATGCATGACCCTGACAAAATATTATCTGAGTCCGGTTGTTGTTATCTTAAGAACATACACAGAGATCTCTTCTGCAAGAACAGCAACTCCAAGCACCTAAGACATGTGAAACGGTTATTGGACACCGTTATATTTAGGATATACAATGCTTTCGAATAAGGTTGATCGGATCAGTTCTTTAAAAGAATGTATACAGTTGTTGGACTGGATCAAATGCAAGTGGGCAGTCTCTAGTACTAGCGGGAAAATACATCTGTCAACTGGATTAAACTAAAGTAAGGGTGTTTGTGATGAGATAAGTCTCATTTATAGATCGCACGATCTTAATCTAACAGTCGTTTTTTATATAAAACTCTTGAAATATATTTTTACTTATGTGATTAGAAAATAACTCCTTATTTCTCCTGTAATTATTGGAGTTGATGATGATGATATGTCATTCCACCTTCTTTCCACGAAAACTAACTTGACGCTGTGTAGGTCCATTCATCCACGATCTCTACAACTGCAATCTTGTTTTGTGAGTAAAAAAATGTGTAATACGATTAATCATTGTATCGTTGTGGTATTTATAAGCTACATGGGTTTTCCTCTTAATTAAGTCTTACGTCATTCCCTGTGATTATTGGTTTGTACGAAGATCGACGTGCCATATGACCTGATCCAATTTTGTCAGGGTCCGGTTAGGCCCCACTCGACTGAGATTTTGTTAAATCTCAGTCTAACAAGTAGACTATTGGATCTATAACGCATGATAAAATTTTTATCAAAAATGAATTTTTGACCTGGGAAAAAAATCGGAAGGGTAAACTCGGTGACCGAGCATTAGCAATTCCATTTTTATTACTTCCATGGCAACGCATGGGCGTTCACTTCCTTGCAAACAAACTGACAAAATGTATGCACACAGATGATCAAACCAACACCATTATTGCATCATATTAGGCATCCAGCAACGAACGGTTAATCAGCTAGCTAGCTTGCAGCCACTTGGGTGGATCCTTCTGAAGAAGAACCTGCTGATCCGGAGAGAGAAGATGATGATGATGATTAGCACCTCCGGTACTAGTAGCGTTGGTAGGGTTGATGACCCTGCAGTTGCGCCTGATCTCGCCCTGCGCCCCGGAGAGCACCTCGATCTGCCCCATCTTGATCATGCTCCTGGCGAACCTGGTCCTGAACGCCGCCTCGCTGCGCACGAAGGAGTCCACGAACGCCCTCATGGTGGCGTTGGTCAGCAGCGCCGCGTCCGACTGGAACATGCCCAGGTTGTTGGTCAGCCCCACGTAGTACTTGTTGTCGAACCTCGCCGGCGTGATCAGGTCCATATCAAGCGTCGTGTTCGGGAACGTCTGGTTGCTGTTCACCGGGCAGATGGCCTTGAGCAGGAATGCGTACGCCTTGCTCAGCGCCGGATCAATCTGCAGTTGGTCGATTTCATCACGGTGTTCTTATCTTAGCAATGAGGAACTGAACTACAAAGAAAAAAAAATCATGAATTTTGATGTTGTTTTGATCGATCGATTGATTACTCCGTCGGTTGTGTTGGGGAAGGTGTACAGGCGTAGTGGGGTGAAACTGTCGCAGTGGGAGACGCCGATGGTGTGGGCGCCGGAGAGGACGACGACGTCCTCGACCGTGAGGTTCTTGCGGGCGAACCCGGTGGCCAGTTCGGAGGCAGTGGACGTCGGGACCGGTAGGTTATCTTCCGCGTCCTGCGCGGTGGAGACCCGGCCGTCGCGGCGCCCGGCGGGGACCTGGTAGCCGAGGCCGCCGGCGAGCACCACGCTGTCCCGCGCCGCGAAGGCGAGGATGTCGGCGCAGGAGACCACGCCGGGGCACCGCGCCTCCACGGCCGCCTTGGCGCGGTCCACCACGTCAAAGAAGCGGAGGCTCGGGAAGTTGGGTCCCGCGTCCTTCTCCGCCTTGTTGCCCGGCGTCGAGTCGATGAGCACCGAGCCGTCGCACCCCTGCACGCCATGCATGCCATGTCGTAAGCGAGCGAACGTGCGTGCGGGACGCCATGGCCGATCGACCGACCTCGAGGCCTTGCTCACTGTATACGTATGACTCACCTTGACGAAGCAGTCGTGGAAGTGTAGGCGGATCAGGGCCGGAGCGACGCCGGAGTTGTTGCGGAACGCGGCGGCGACGGTTTGCTGGACCAGGGTCTCGGCGGACGGGCAGGTACTGTCGTAGAAGCCGACGTCGATGCAGGCGCCCACGGTGGCGGCCGTGGCCGCGGCCAGGACGACGGAAGCGAAGCAGAAGCAGAGCTTCATGGCGACAGAGCTGCTGCTGCTGCTGCTGCTCCTGCTCCTTTGTTGTTGTGCAGCTTCTTGGGGGGATGTATGGTGGGTTTTATACAAAGTTGCGATGCATGTCTTGTGGAGATGGAAGACCGACTTTGGTCAGCATTTAGATTTGAAATTTTGTGACATGCTAGGTACGATGCACCGGATATTTTCTCTATGTTATCGTCACGCTCATCTGCAAGCCGTTGGATCTACGTACATGCAGATCAACCGCTAGCTATTGGTTGTCAGCTACGGGAAAAGAAATCTCGGCGGCCCAAACTTTCCAGAAGTCATCAAAATTTCTAGTTACCGTAGTAACAAGATAGATTTGTTCAGAATTTAGATTACATTTGAAACGTTATGTAAGCCGGTGGTTTTGAGTTAGATACTAACAAAATATAGATGAAATTTAGTGAATCTTCGAATATGAAGCAGATATATAGGCCCCACCCTCTACTGAGAAACCGGTTACCGACTGAGCCCCCAGCCCTCCTCCCCCAAACCCCCACCACTCTAATTTTATGTCTTAGTTCGACGTTTTTGTTATCTAATTTGGTGGCTGAGCCTTAACAAGGATATCTATATCCTTCCATTTCCACATGATGTGAGGTTAAGATGTGGCTTGAATATAATCCTCGTTAAGATGCATGAAGCCATTGAAGGTATACTTCGAGTTTTGGAAGTGATGTAGTAGTTTTATCTTGTTGACACAAATTTGTTAATTTGCATCGTTGTTCTATATATGTTTTTCAAGGAACAGTTGGGGTACATAAGTGTGATATTTACTGAAATTGTACGGCTTGGAGTTATTAAAATTAATAGCAAATTTACTATCTATCATCACAAATAGGTTTGAAATTTATAATATTAGTGTATCCACATGGCATGATGCGAAAGTTGAATAGGCAGAGTTCTTTTTTTAATATTATTTTTTTATCTAGAAATTTTAAAAATATTACCACATTCAGAAATTTTACAAAAATGGCTTCAATCGCCACGATAGATGGCGGTAGGGCCCTAATCGCCATGGCCCATGGCGATTGCCAGCTATCGCCAGCCCATCTGACGATTTAGGTCGTAATAGCCATGACCCATGGCGATTGGTCGTAATAGCCACGACCCGTGGCAATTTCTCCTAGAATTGGTCGTAATAGCCATGACCCGTGGCGATTGGTCGTAATCGCCACGACCCATGGCGATTTCCCCCTTTGCTTACGCGTTCAAATGGGTACAAAGGGAGAAATCGCCACGGGTTGTGGCGATTACGACCAATCGCCACAGGTCATGGCTATTACAACCAATCGTCACCGGTCGTGGCGATTACTAGACAAATCGCTATGACAGCTGGCGATAGCTTGAAATCGCTATGGGCCGTGGCGATTAGGGCCCTACCGCCATCTGTCGTGGCGATTGAGGCCATTTTTGTAATATTTCTAAATGTGATAATATTTTTGAAATTTTTGGATAAAAAAATAATATTTCAAAAAAAAGCTCGAATAGGCAATGCAATATATATGGCCTTCCAATGGGATCAAAATTAGCATATCCTCCTGCAGACAAACTGCATACATACTGCATACTGTGGATGACTTTATGCTTCCTTTGATGTAAGCTGACAGCACTTATTTTCAAAATTAGGGTCAAACTTCAACAGCTGAGATCTGAAATATTTTGCATGTGCTAAAAAATAAACTCAATTAAGGACTTGTTTAGATCGAATGCGTTCATGACTTAAGCAATATATTGTATATGCTTGGATCAAATGCTTTAGTTGGACTCGCAAAGATTAGATGTTTGCTTTACAAAACTTGAGGGGCTAGGGTATGCTAGACTTTTCTAACTTTTGAGCCATGCATATTTTAATATACATAGATATTTATATCTACCAAAGGTATGCCTCCATAGGAGGTAAATCTAACTGTCAAAGGAACTGAAACTAATGCTTATTTTTCCCATTGCTTAAGCATATCATCTTCATAAAAGGAATGGTAACGAGCATGATGCTGGCACACTTGAGAACAACAGACACTCTGCAATTTCTTTTTTCTGTTCTGATTTATTTATTGATCAGCAAAGTATATGAAGATCGAGATATCAAACAAGTATTGCTCCTAAATCAAATATCCACAAACACATGCGAATTCATAACTTGGATCGATGAATATAACAATGATAAGTCCTAGGTACGTACGTAGTCCACCTTTATATATGCTTACAACGCCACAAGTTGGAAGGAGTAGTTGTAGCGCAATTATTAGGAAAATCGGTGGGCTGTATACTTCCTCTTTCCTTTTTCTTTTGTAGGAAATCTTTACGAGGGTCTGAATCGTACTGCCTTGATAGATAGTGGATAAGAGGATTATGTAGGATCTCATACTTGATGTCCAAAAGTGATGAAAAACTTATCTGATTCACAATATCCTTCTGTGCATCTGTAAGCTAGCTATAGATTTTCACGATGGCACAAGACGATGCCCTATTCCTTCTAATAACGGATCCCTAAAAAGCGAGGAATAAAAAAGTAATAAATCATCACATGTTTCGCCCCCACTCGTATCAGTTGCAACAATTAACAAAAAAACTTAGTCATGTAGCTACACTAATAATAACATGATAAGACAAATTAATGATCAGTACAAATAACTAATTGAAAGTGCATCTAGAGCCCTCTAATGGATTTTGATGATTAATGATAAACGATTAAGGGACTAATAGTTTACTAAGTGTATACAGGTGAAAAGTCCTCAAGTGATTGGTTTAACCAATGAATGTCGACCCCTAAAAAGTTGTTGATGAAAGAAGGCTTAGATCTAGAAGACTAGTGGAGTTTTTCTAGTGTTTATGATCATAAGATCATTTGAGTCTATAGGACAAGCCGTTCTATAAAGAGGGGTTAGATTTCTAAGCTAGAAGAAGAATCTTCTTGTGTGCTCAATCTAAGATCTCAGAAGAATTCTTTGAAAATCTCTTCTGAGACATAGATTTTGATTCTCGGTAATACCGATTTGAAGAACCGGATGTACCGGGATTGGCCTCTATTGCAAGGCTGAAGACTTAATCATCTCAGGCCTTGAAGAGTTTCAATTGCGGCATGACCGGTCTTGAACCCGGTGCTGCCGATAATGACCTCTGTGTCGGAGAGTTAGGGAACCCTGCCGCTTAGGGTTTGCCCTAGTC